>BMAT01000639.1:48174-69403 GCA_019649035.1 Elysia marginata
AATCTAGGTCTACACTGTACATAGCATGACTAAGGAACTAGACCAAAATAATGTCCAGCTTCGTTACATTGTTGCTGAATAATTTGTTGCACTCGGAACCTAATCAAAACAAAAAAAGCACCAATCTTAGGCCAATAAAAGAAAGAGAAAAAATACTGAGAGCCTTTTCCATTCAGTAAAGGTCAAATTTAACATTTCTTTTTCAACAAAGGCCTTTCTTTTTATTGCTTCAACAACTAGTACCAGTAATATGCATGTAAAATCACAAGGTCTCACTTTGAAATTGCATGTTGGTCTTTCATGATATAGGCCTAATGGAAAATATGAAGAAATTTTTCAAAAATTAAATTCAAATTCTTTATGCCGTATCCAAACGATAAAATGTAATTTGATTTAGATCTAAGAAGCCTGTGTATGGATGTTTAAAATTCTGCAAATGCATCTGGACATAAACTATTGTAATGTCCCATTTTATTTGTAATAACTACACTGTTTCAGGCAAATGAGTCTATGGGTTCAATGAAAATCAATGGCATTTAACCTGCTTGACCAGGGAACAGATTCACTGTGGACAGAGCTTTACTTGATCCAGATGTTTTAAATTTGATTCTGCACACTAAATATTTATCTGCCAGTCCAAATGATTTGGGTGTCAGAAAAAAAGAATTGTTCCCTTTTTTCCCTATATAATTTAAACGTAAAGAAGTTAACATGTCTTTCAATAGATTTTCCAAAATTTCATGAAATAATATGACATATAATTAAACATGATATAAGAAATCAGAAAAAATGTTCTGTATTTCAATGTAAGGTAACCTCACCAGCCCGGATGCCTTCGTGGAAGTCTCTGTCAGCGACGCATCTCTGCGTGAGCCTGTACTCAGTCTGCAGGGTTTGAGCCAGGTCCAGGTTTCTGCCCAGCTGTAGCAGACGCAATGTAACCTTCAGGGCTGTTGGACTCTGGGATTGGAATTGACAACAAAAAGAATTTGTATTTTAAAAGAAGAAAACAATAAGGGGTGTCACACAAAAGGCCATGAAATTTTTTTCTTTTGTAAATTATTTTAACAGCAAGCCATTTTGGTGCTTTAACAGATTGACTTGCAGCAAAAACCTAAACCCACAGTATTATAGAAGGCCTGTTTTGTTAAAATATGTCAATGCTTGTTGCCGTGTATCTTTTAAAGAACCAAGCCAAGTAAAAACTTTTGAGACAAAATTGAAACAGAGGATCTAGATTTACAACTAAATTTCTGCTGCGAATAAAGAGGGACTTATCAAAGACTTATTTAGCAAAAATTTATTGTATTATGGAAGTTTTCATTTTCTTAAAGAAAATATAGACATATAAATGATTTACAATTTTATGGCTTAAAAATTCACAATTTGTTAAAGCAGCAAGTTAAACAGAAGTTTGGCCATGACCTTTTTTTAAAAAAAACTAAAATATTTAGTCACACAGAAACTACTGAGAAACTGCAGCATCAATAAAACTTTTGTTTTAAATAAAATCAGGCCAAAACTTCTGTTGCATTTTATTTTTGAACAGTTTCTGAAAATTCAGAGTCATAAAAATTTAAACGTCTTGCAACCAGTTAAAAAGAGTCGAGTCTCAAAAGTGGAATGTAGTAAGACCACTGTATCACAGAAGAGCTTATGTTCTCTACTTTCAAACACAACAAACAGAAAGACTCTACCCTGCGTCTGTCTGAAGTTATGGTTGTTTGAAATTGGCAGGGTTAGGGCTTGTGAAAGCTCAAAAAGGAGGGAAAATTGCGATTTAAGTTTAGACAACTGCAAAGGTGTAAAGTCCTTAACAACCATACCAATTAAAATTAAATACATAAAACATGATATTTCAACATGAATCAGGTGTGAAAACTGTTTAGAAATTAATGCCTAAAATGAAAAAAAAAATTGATTTCTGAGCACCCATTGAACTTTGAAAGCTTATACCTTAAAACTAGACTGCGCCATTTAAGACTATTTCGGATATAACGAAAGGCAAATCATGTTTGTCTCATTCCTACTTGTGAACATGCAGGTCTAATTTGGATTTAAAATTTAAATTTTATTAAGTCCTCAACCATTCATATTCCAAATGTGACAATGACCAATGGAATACCAAATTAATACTGCTACTAGTACTAATTACTAATTACTAGTGAAAATTCTGCAATTTCTGTTCGAACATCAGAACAGAATTGCTACTATTCAACAAAAGAAAATTTTTTATTATTTATTTACATCAAATGAATCCGATTTGTGAAATTTGGCTTCATTACTCAGCTTAACTGTGTCGCCACAAGAGCAGCGCCACTAATGCGCCAGCAGACCAGTACATTTAAAAGGCACTTTTAACCTATATGCAGGTTGTTTCAGGTGAATATCACAAATTCAAGCACTGCCTGTAGCTGGGTACCCATTTAACAGGTGGACGGACTGAGGAAAGTCAAGGCAAATTGCTTTCCCAAGGCAATAGCAACATGAAATGGTCAGTAATCGAACCCACCACATTGGATCACGAGTCTGATGCGCTAACCACTCTGCCCCGTATGCAGGCCTGATTACTTGAAATGCCAAATAGAGGTAATTTTAAGGTCAAAATTAGGTACTCTTCAAGGAAATTAGGTACAGGTCACCAAAAACCTGCCAAATGAGCTAAAAATACATACATGTACATGAATTTCGAAGTCTCATCACAACAAAAATAAGCAAACTCTTATTATATTGCTTATTTATATAGTAATGGTTGCACTTATTTAGGATACAAATGACAGTGTTATTTACAGCTTTAATAGATGTAGGTAGGCCACTACATTTTAAGAACTCCTAAGGTCAGACTAAGATTTAATGCTTAAGAGACTGCACTCCACAGTCCACAAGGAGAGTTAATTGAGGACTCCCTAATCCTAGAGTTTGGCTATAAAAATTTAAGTGATTCAAAGGGCCTTCTTGGTGGTGCTGCTAAGACAGAGCCACTACAAACAGATTTTCCTTAACTAAGATAGAGTAAGAATACCAGGTGCATCAAATGGGAAAATGGCTAAATTTTTTATAGCAGTAACAACTTTAACTTTCTAAATCACATTATACAATGGAGTAGACCCTGGGCTAGATAAAATAAAGCAAACTGTTCTGCTCTTATTTTAATTGACAAAAAATCACAAGTCGTAAGAGAGCTTAATTTTCTTTTGTTTGATACTGCAATAGCTATAGCCCTCCACTTCTGACGAAATTAAAGGCCAGATCTAGAGATCTAGTTCCATTTAACATGTAACTATAGGGGGCTAGAGCTAGATCTAGATTAGATCCTATTGTCCACATGAGGGTATAGCCTATCAGTATTATTTAAAAACTGAATCCATTGAGATTATCTAATCTAGCTATGATCAAGGTATTTGATCTAGGTCCACAATCTAGTCTAGAATCCAATGCCTGGATCTATTCATTGCTCGATGTCTCTGTGTAACGTTGTCTAAACTTCCACGGGATCTAGCCTACACAATTTAGTAACTGAGGATAAAGCACTATACTCTATCCATCTGTGTTGGCAACCTCTAGGTCTAAGTCTACACAAAGTCTACATCTAGGCCAAGTCTATTCATTCTAGGCTGCGGATCTATTGAAACTCTAAATCTTTCAACATGCCGACAATAACCATGTTTCCGTAGACCTAGGCTAGCTCCCCGTAGATTCTTGAAAGAAACTCACATGTTTTGGCTATATTCTATAAATAGCTTTGATTTCCAAGAAATTGAAACTGCAGGTCTAGATTCAGACCTCATGACAGACATCATTATCTCTATGCAATCCAGCATTAGTGCGCTTCACTGTTGTTTTTTTTTCAATTCATTTTTAAATATTTTAGGCCTAAGTATCAATGGTTTAATGCAGGACTTGCACAGTTGAAGTAATCTTATCGGTAAATTGCCTACATCTATGCTGTTACTTTTTCATTGTGCCGTTCAATGAATGGTCCCGTAGAGGTGGACAACATCACCGGTACTTATTAGCGTCCGTAAAAGCTAAGTTAAACAGTTCAATAATAATCTCATATTATAATAAATTTTGCGATATCAAATACACCCGATAAAAAAGGTCGTCCAGCCTGCCGGATTTTAGCCCTGACCTTGGCTCGAGGGGCAGGCCAAACGCATTGCCTAGTCAAGTACATGATTGTATTCTGTGCGAACTGAGAAACAAAGAAACCGGCACTGTGCATGTGTGTGCGCGCGCATGCAATAAGCCTGGAGCAAATGAGATGACTTGCGTTGCTCTTTAGTTCCTACAAATAACACCGGAGCATTGAGAAAAACGGTGACCTCTCGTCACATCAAAAAATCGGAATATTTCAATGAAAAATCGTGAATAGCGTTAAAAATGGATAAAATTCGGTACGTACCGATAAAATTGGTCCAAATAGGCAGGTCTGCATATGTTAGAGGATCAAACAAATATTAAAGATTTAAAGCAAATAAATGCAAATTCACAAACCTAGAGAGTATAAAAAAAACCAAATATAATATGAGCTTACTGAGAATACTCCCTCAGTACATTACCATTTTTGCAAGTGTCTCTAGCTGAGAAAGAGCCCAACTTGAGCCATCTTTGTTCAGTCTGGCCACAATTTCCTCCACGGACTCGCCAGAGAAACAATGTAGAATCTGCTCTCTATGCGTTTCCAGGCTGAAGCTCTCAGGAAAGTTAGTGTTGCTCTGTGTGACATTAGGAAAAAAATTCAATTCAAAACCTAGAACTGTAAGTTTACAGGAAATATACTCCAGTTCGAATATTTGAAAGCCCCTAAGAACAAATTTAACTTTGAATTATGCAAAAGTATACATAACGAAAGAAATCAAAAATTGGTCATAAGAAAAGAGTTTGAATTAAGTAAAGTCAATATTCAAATTATCTAGCTTTGACTTGAGTTATATGAACTTGACTGTATACAGAAAGTTTTGAACTTGGATTTCTAGGAAGCAAAATATATTATGTCCAGTGTACCTTAATGCTGATTCTAGTATATTTTCCTGATATTTATAGATAAAGTGACTTACAAATTAAACATATGTTTGATTAATAACAAAATCTTCTACACCACACTGTCTCAGAAGTTAGTTATCACTCATAACCCACTTTAAATAAGCTTTTGAATTACTCTAACCAAACACTTTAATTAAAAAAGAATTGATAAAAAAAACCACTTTTAAAAGACACCACCTGCAACTATAAATTTTGACATTTCAGTCCTTCAAACAGGTTGAAAAACCAATTTTTAATAAACACAAGCTCTTCAATCATGCTGTTATGATCGTTTACATGAGGAAAAAGAATATAGGCTACATGGGGGAAAAAACTTCTCCAGTTAATGAATTTTTCTACGGTACAATCTTACAGAAGCTTGAAAGTTTTCCAGTAAGACATCCACATCATTCATTGAGACTGGCCATTGCAGGTTGGCAAGGGCTGACTCCAGCTCAGGAATCTGAGTGTTGAAAACAGACAAGAACTTTATGGAAAGTTAACTTTTTTATCTACATAGCAACTTCACACAGCATAGAGAAACGTTACACATCCAATGTAAAGAAGTCCAAATCAGGATAATCTTCTTTGTTTTAAATTACCATAACAACAGAGTTTATAAAGTAATAACATTAACAAAGAGGTTTAAAATTTTTTTAAATTTTACCTTTATGAAGATAATATCTGTAATTTTTGATAAGATAATAATACAACTACTACTACCGCTACCGCTACTGCTACTACTACTGCTGCTTCTGCTGCTACTACTACAACCACTACAAGTACTACTACTACTACTCTACTACTACTACTACTACTACTACTACTACTTCTACTACTATTTTAAGTAGTAGTACTGCCTGCAGTTCTACTGCTACTTCTATCACTACTACCACTAATTCTACCTTTATTATTAATATTAATACTATACTAATACCACTGTTATTACTACTACTACTACTACTACTACTACTACTACTACTACTACTACTACTACTATTACTACTACTACTACTACTACCACCAATACATTTATTATAAGTATTAGTACTAGTAGTAGTTTGTAAATGAAAGGACAACAAGACGGAGAAAATACCGGGTTAGGTTTTTTTATATTTACAAAGAAATAAAAAATCAACCCCTTTATTATTTTTCCCATCCCGTCAGAGCTAGTAATCTATAATATTCACCTGAGCCGAATCTATGTAGTGTGACGCAAGCCCCACTCTCACAAGGTCACGACCTTTTACCCTGTGACCTGTCAAGGCCAGGAAGATGCCAAAATTGTCGGACAGTCGAGACAAGTAGTAGCCAGAGCCAACATCAGGAAACAGACCTGCACATGGAAATTGTTGAAAAAATAGTTTTCGTACAATACATGAACATATACAACTTATGAGAAGGACATGATAATTTAGTAAAATTGCACAAGCATAACAGAGTACATCCTGTCAATACACTTTGCAGATCAGTAGGCCTACTGGATCAATTTGAGTCTGAGTTGGGAAGGGGAAATTGCTCTCAAAAGGTTTCTAAGTTCTAGCAAGAAATATCAAATCATCAAAATCATGAATAGTTATTACCTTGTTATTACACAGACCATAATATTGGAATGTCAGTAAAAGTTATTCTTTATCAAATATTTTCAATGAAATACTGTAGTCTAGCTCCTTCAAGAAGCAGACTTCTTGTACAATATGGCTTTTTATTTTAAGAGAATTCAAGACAAAGGCAAACCACTGGTAAAAATAAGTAGTTAAGTAATAATTGATCTCTTATAATACTTAGGAATTTAAATATTATAAAAAAGACTTTTTTTTTTTAGAAAACACTCTAGGGTAGTGAATGTTATCTTGTGATATATACAGGTAATTGAAATCATTAAGTGTTAATTTTGTGAGTTCCAATTTGCTCTTGCTTTTCTTCTAAGACTGTTTTTATCAACTGTTAGTCTAAATTGTAATATTTACATTTCTCTGTTGCTAAAAGAGTATTTTCAAACACCTCTCTCCTTCACAAAACACAATAAGTATGATAAATTGTTATAAAATTCAAAAACTATTGTTAACAGTTAATCCTCTGCTTACCTTTTGAGATTATTCAAAAAAGAACTTTACATCTTTAAATTCATATAACCTTATGAATGGATAGAGCATGATTTCATTGACAGAGATTTATATCTGTCATGACATGCTTACCATACATTGATTCCGACAGAGCATGTATACTGCCCGGGACTAACCAAATGCAGTATCTGCAGTGTAAACCATATGAAAGATACTACACTTTGTTTTTTCCATGGCAGCATAATACTCACTATATTGCAAACACAAAACAGTTGACAAAAACCAAAGACTTCATGACTTAAATCTATTCAAAACAAAGTATCCAATTTATCAGTGTTGCAATGCCCCCTTCCCCCCCCCTAAAAAAACCCCACAATCTTCATTACCTATGGCGCATTCTGGCATGCTGAATACTGTTTTTTCTGTTGCAACACAAAAGCGTCCAATCACAGATAGACCTGCAGCCTGATAACAAAAAGAGAATGGACTCATTATTTTAAGCTTTCGTTATTTTTAAGTCTCTTTATAAATTTTATTGTTGTATTTTGGTTTGAACTTACTTTAATAAAGCTACTAGAATTTTTAAAAAAAAATACAAGGATTTGGGCATCAAAAACGATTTTAAATACAATAAGTATCAAAGTAAATCCAATATCTTAACTGGGTTAAATATACATTCTATAGTACTATAAAGGCATGAAGCAGACAGTTTAACAGCAATGCCAATAGACTTGGAAAAAGGGGGGGGGGTAGAACAAGCATTGCATCTCATATAAAAAGAAGGCTATAGATACCCAATACGAAAATAGTAATTCCTGTTTCCATAATACTAATAGATACCAAGTAGCAATTACACTCAGTGTGAAATGTTATGAAGGTTAAAAAAAAAAACATAGTCGGAAAAATTGAAAACCAAGCATTTCTGCCTTAATAATATAAATATATTATATGCCTTTTGTTAAATCTGCTTTAATGAGCTCAACTTCTTTAGTACTTTACAAACAATTCTACAGCTATTGTTATTAATATTAAGCATGTCAAGGTTTTGATTCTCTATTATGTCAAGTTTCATTGACAAAGATACTCACCCCTCCGAATGTGAGCCCATTTAAGATGGAGATGAACGGTTTTGGAAACATATCTGAAACAAGAGATAAACAGTTGAATTTATAAATGTTAACCTTGTATTAACTTCAAAGCATTGAACTTTTTTAGGTAACATTCATTAAAATAATAGCTGCCAACTGATTTACTTAAAGGAAGAGAGAGAGAGAGAGAGAGAGAGAGAGAGAGAGAGAGAGAGAGAGAGAGAGAGAAGAAAGGGAGAGAGAGGGTAAATGTGTGTTTGTGTGCATTTTTTTCCTCTTAATTATCACTCCTATGTTTTACTGTTCAATATGTATAAATATATTTTCATGTAATACACAACTGTGAAAACAAATTTCCTGTGGGATGAATAAAATTTATCTTATCTTATCTTAACTCAGCACTTGAGGAAAGTGTACAAACCACCGGACAACAAAAGTATTTTCCAACAAGACATCTAAAAATTCAACGCAAAATAGTGAAAATGCAAAATATAACAGAGGTGCCAACCATGCATTTCGAAAGCAAACCCAAAAAGGGCATCATTGTTTTTGTTTGTATTCTTAAACTCACAGACTATTATTTTACATTGAATGTAAGAACAAAAAAATGATGTTAAACTGCAGAGTGCCCAGTTCTTTGGTTTAAAAAAAAAGGTATCTAACAGTTTATGCATATATATCTTTATCAGTTTTGTAGGTCGACAATTATACAGTATAACACCTATTAACCCATAAACATTGTTTATAAAATCGGTAAAGTGGGCGAGGTCGAGAACAGGATTTCATTTTAATAGTACTTACGGTTTAAAAAGAGAATAAAGCATGAAAACAAACATGAAACAAAATCCACTATACTGTATCGCCCCGGATATCTTTGTGTGCATGTGCATAGCTTCCGTAGGAAAACTCAGGAACGAAGTTGAATGTACTTGTCGTACATCGTGAACGTACTTGGCGCACATATCCTAGTTTAACTATGAATAAGACCTGAACGTCGTAATTTTGGTCGGAAAATATTACTGGCATATTTTGGACGAAAAAGCGTACAAAAATAATGGAAAGCATAAGAGTTGACAGCTCTTAACACACAGAAAAATGCAAAAGCACCTCCCCCCCCCCCCCCCCACCTACCAAGGAAAAGAAAAACAAACAGGAAGGATGAATATGGATACAGAAAAGGCTTGGGGTGGTAAGAGAGAGGGAATTTAGAGGGGGACAAATATAGATAAAAAAACAGAGATTCTATATAAAGCATTTAAGTTAGCAGCTCTTAACTTACAGAAAAATGTGAAAGCAAAAAACAAACAAACAGGAACGATGTATACTATTACTAGATACACATAGATTATAAGTACCAAAAACGTTGAGGTGCTTCAAAGGAAAAAAAAACAAACAAGAAGGAAATATACGGACAGATAGATAGGTAGATAGATACAAAAAAGAGGTTGGGTGGTCAGACAGAGAGCGAGAGATAGAGAGAGAGAATTTCATTATCAATCCAAAGATACATATCAAATACAGCAGTAAAATATTATATAGGAATCAGAAGCCTTTAAGTGTCAAGTTTCATGAAAAAGACTTGGTAAGGAGCAAACTTCACTCACCAATCATGTAGTTGAGTGTAAATTCTTCAAAGAAGAAAACCTGTCCGTAGTTCCCTCCCTCTTGAGCTGAGAACGTTATGTCTGGAAAGGAAAAAAATTAAGTTAATTATGACAAAGGGAGAGACAAGGTTCAGTTCTCAATGCCTTTATGTAGGTGTCTCTTGGCCAGTGCAAATGAGCTGTTGGTCATAACTTTTCATTTAAGAAAAAGCATTTTAAAAGAAGTTTTATTGTTTGTTTTTTTCCCTACTATATATTTAAATCAAAAGAATTTTTTTTAATATCTTTCTGCAAAATTTGGAACACTTTCTGAAATTTTTAAGATTTGAAAGCTCAAAAGATACATTGTTTACTTTAAAAAATATCACCTCCTTGTTAAGTGAAACCTACGACACAAGACTTCTTTGAAAAAGCTGCAAAACAAATGGCTTCTTGTATACCAGTGCAATAAAGATTTGTACACACACAAAGGCTTTGTTTTAGTATAATAACTCTTTCTACACATATGTGAAGCATCGCAAGGGTTCGGGGCACTAGGTACCAAAGGCTTTTTTGAGTAATAGCCGGATAAAGCAGGAAACCCGTTACCTAGACCTAATTTTTTTATTGCATAAATCGTATGTTTATCATGTAAAATAAACTTGGTGTCAAAATACATTAAAGAATGTGTAGTATTCAGTGGTACCAATAACTCCAAACAACTCAGATGTACCTAGTGCCCCAAACCGTGGGGATGCACATCACATATCATTAACAGTTTGAACCTCACACAGAGACAGGCTATGTTTAAGCCCTAAGAACCGAAACAACCCATCCTAACAGTT
This sequence comes from Elysia marginata, assembly GCA_019649035.1. Classification (NCBI taxonomy): domain Eukaryota; kingdom Metazoa; phylum Mollusca; class Gastropoda; family Plakobranchidae; genus Elysia; species Elysia marginata. Next base: position 58,782 of record BMAT01000639.1, read on the forward strand.
ACTGGAATAGTCAAGACTAAAAGTGGATAACTCATCAAGTTCTCAGTCTTCATCAAAAAAAGTTTAGGAAACAAAACTTAAGGGCTATCCTTGATCGCCGAATGATATTTCAAAGATTTTGACAAATCAAATCAAACCTCTTGACACTCTTTTAATAACAAACTGTAACTCCTACTGAAGGGATTACAATGTAGTCCTGAGCAATTTGTTCAATTCATCCTGCAGGTAACTTTTTATGTTGTATGTACATAGGAAAGTAAAAAGTCTTCCTCTACCAGTGCAAAAAAAGTTCCTGTTGTCAATCTGTTGATGGCTGCACCATGGCCATCCATAGGCCTTTTCATTGAATAAGTAAATTTAAAAAATGAAGGAAGACTTGAATCTAGGCATGCCTCAAAACTTTAGTCTTGATTCAATAGAACAAAATGTTTTAAATGAAAATCTAGATCTTGATTTGTAAATATTTACTTTGCTTGTAGACTGTCTGTGTGCACAGTTTTTGGCAATAGATCTAAGAAAAGCCTGCAGAATTCCCAGTTCTCCTCAATATCAATGCAAAATAGTTGCCACGTATCAATATTGTAATAGTTTATATGGATGTGCTTGTGTATGTGTGTAGGGCAATGGTAAAAATGTTCCGTGCACTGAATTAGGTAGCCTGAGTTGATTTTCCAGACTTTCTTGGCCTTTAAATTTTACTTTTTCTTAACATGTGTGGAGGATTTTAAATAAAAAAAAATGGATTGTATTCGTTTTTCAATATTGCATAAACATATAACGTTTCAAGTAAAAACTATTTCTCATTTTTTTTCCGTCAGTTAAATATGTCATTTTCTCACATGGTTATATTGTCTGTGTCTAAGGCTCTTAGCCAATATTTTGAGATTATAAAAAATCTAGAGTATTTGCCCTTTTTCTCAGCTTTTTAAAAATGATAAAACGTTTTGTCCCATAACTCTGCATACTATTGATTTTAAAATCTGGAGCAACAGATGCCAAAAAAAAAAACCCCGACTAGTTCGCCATGAGAAGTTTAAAGTATTTTCAACTCACTTTTGAGATCGCCACCGGCGCAAAATGCTTTGTCCCCAGAGCCTCTCAGGGTCACCACAGCAGTGTCATGGTCCCGTGCCCACACCTGGCAAACGGACAATACCAAAAGTTAATTGCAATTTCTGTTTAGAATTTAAATTCCATCAAAACTGTGTTTAAGGTATTTGTTGGTGCTCAAAGCATAGCATGTTGGATCAGAGAAACAATTGTGAAAAGAAAAGAAATCCACATTAAAAAACACAAAAAAGAACATCTTTCTTTGTAGAAATTATGACTAATTATTTTATGATATAATAACATGGATTCAGTAAATGGTGGGTTTTTTTTATCAGAACACAAAAGGACAATTTTCACAGAATGTCTTTCCTCAAAACCGAAAATGTATAAAAATAATTCAAATTTTTCTTATCAAACAATTGTAATCTTGTTATTGTTAGGAATTTTTGAATGCACAAAGCATGAAGTGACACTTCATTTCACATGCAAACCAAAATTTTGACAAAATGCCTCTCAAGCTTCGGATGCACATAAATAAAATAATATGTAAAAAGCAAAATCTGAAAATTATGGCTTTCAAATTGTAGCAAAGTACAGAAGGTATGCAACATATTAAAATTTTCAGGCACTAAAAAAATGATGTTGAATTTAACCTTTAAAAAAAAGTTAAAATTGCCCAGTATATTAAACTGAGATATGTAATGGATTGTGCACATCTTAAAGATTGATAACAATTCGACAATCGTCCAATTTTTAAAATGGCAAGAACATACCTATTTTGACAATCGTCCTGACTGCAGTGCATTTTCTTTACACGAATCTACAACATTTAATGTTTTTTTAGTAGAGTACCACAACCTTGTTCAAAATTTTTTTCTCGAATTTCTTAGGCATGGGCGGAAAGATTTTGAACAGCTGAAGCAGGTAGGAAACTCTTAAATCTCTATTATGCTGACGATAAAACAATATGATATACAAACAACTAAGAAAAGGCAGCAATTGTTATAACAAAAGTAATGCAGCTCAAGAAAGAAAAGGTCTATAAAACACAAAGAAAACAAAGTTCAGGTACACTGGAAAAGAATCAATACGTAAGTAAGATAAATGTTGGTAATGAGAAGATATAGCCCTTTGATGGCTTCAACGCACCTAAAGCTTTCTGAGCATGCTAATTGTGAGACATCTCTACTCTATCATAAGTCTACGAAAAGAAAAAAAAAACACATTTAGGTTGCCTATGCTACTGAAACAGATGGATGTGGGTGAGAAGATATTGACAAACTGTCCTTTATCTGCTTATCAACACACCTAAAGGGAGAGGAGGCTAGTTGCTAGAAACAGCAACACCTTTGAAGGTGAAAATGGCGACATCCGTTTCATTCACCCTGATCACCAGACATATTTAGGTTCCACCACGAGAGATAATGCTGAATGATACAAAGACACCAACACCAGACAAGGGATGGAAAAAACAAGAATTTTGGATCACAACAACATCTGGGAAGTTACATCTATTGGTAAATTATTAAAAATAAAACTAATGAGATGTCCAGTATGGGTGGAAACAATATATAGGGCTGAGGGATGGGAATAAACAGAGAAAAGACGAGAAAAAAATAAACTCTGCAAAATTGTGGTCACTACAGATGTCTTCGAAGAATAAGTTGAGAAGAAAAAAAACACCAACAAATCCATATCGCTGAACTCCGGGGCCAAAGCCGGTTACTGGACCATATTCCAAACAGCAAATTAACTTTTTTGGACACATCTGTTAAAACAAATGTACATTGATGAAAGATGTGATGCAAGAAAATATTTAGGGGAAGAGGAGAAGAGAGGCAGAAGACGACCCAAAGCAGCCTATTAAGGTACTCTAAAATGAAAAAAGAGACAACTGAAAAGCTGCAGAGACGGCAGCAAACATTTTCAAAACTACACAGGATAGTGGGTGAGTGAATGAGGCAGAATAATGCACAAAATAGTCAAACTTGGACCCAATCTAAGCGTTAAACCTTCCATTTTAAAACTTTCATTTATATGCATAGCTATACGAACTGGTAGTATTAATAATTGATTTAACTTTTTTTGTTTAAAACAACACTGACCTTTAATCTTGGCGTGAGCTCGCGCACCATCTCCAGGTTGAGAGCGTTGAGGGCGTGGGGCCTGTTCAGGGTGACATTTTGCACGTGGCCCTGGCGGGTGTATACCAGGTCCTGGGGGTGAGATGGAGAGCAGGGCCGAGGCTGGCTCATGCTCCGCACGCCAAAGCTTTGTGACCTGGTACAAAACGAGGGTAGCGTCTGATTTATTCTGATTGTTTCACAAATGCATTCAGCTATGGGGGTTGGTTCCATTGTGATTTGAACAAGGAAACACAGTTACACATTAGGTTACTCTTAACAGATCTAGCTCTGAATTTAAATGATCCGGCACTTTGAGCAGGTTTTTCCCAAATATAATTAATACCATTGAATAAACTTTAGGAAGCCACAGCGTACATCGATTGGAAAAAAAGTGTGATATTTGGAAAAGTGGATATTAAAAAAAAAATAATGAAACACATGAATAAGTACTACACGACCCTTGTGTGGGTTTACTTTCATAAATCTTTAAAACACTCACAACGAAAATAAAATGATTCTTTTTCAAAACTAGACCAATAAAAAAAGAGACAAGCATGTGCGTGTAACTAAGGGCAATTTTAAATAATTACTGTCCTTCGTAAACTTTCCAACGTCGATAGGAATATATCGATATTTCGATTCCTTTATTTCGTCGACGAGTGTGTTTCAGAATGTAGCTGATAATGTAATTGATATCGATATATTGCTATCGACCTGGCAAAGTCTTGAGGGACTGCAATTGTTCAGAAGTACTCGTGTATAATGTATAAATACGAAACAGTACACCAGGAGAAAAAGTTCTGTCAGTTTAACCTTATCAGCACATCCATGCATTACATCGTTCCAGCTGCAGAAGTAAAAAAAACCTTAAGACTTAATAGGCCCACTAATGAAGATAAAAGTATTGGCGTTACTCATTTTATTCAAAGTTACAAAATTTGAGAGCCCTTCAAGTAGCTCGACGCAAGACCATTTACTCACATTTAAAACGTGTTAACAGGAAAAGGGAGTGCAAAACAGTTCTATTTGGGGTCAGTGTTCAGGTTTTATGAACAGCAGAGTGACATGTTTGAGCGACATAAATGTCATCCCTCGGGTTACAAAGATTAATGGATGTCTTTCTCATGACAAGGCAATTTTAGACTAGAGTAACCTGGTCTAACCAAAAAGGTGGAGTTGAATTATACGATACTCTGGTTTGTTTCTCTCCAACTTAAATTAAACATTTTAAATTTAGCTGGTACTTCAATAGAGTCAAAACTTCTCAACATAAGGTTCTTGTCACGCTTTTTGACTTGATTCTAAAAGCTGCGTATTAAAGACTTGTTTTTAAAAATGAAACTGTCAGAAAAGGTTGAGTCAAACAAAAAAGAAATCATTTAAAGTTGTTGACTTTTGACGAGGTCTTAATATCGTCACTGTTCTTCGATAATGACATTAAGTTGGTAAGTCTTGCCAATTGGCATGTGTAGTGACGCTGTATTGCTTAGCATGGATGCTCTCAGAAGCAGCGTTATGCCACAGTTGCCTAAGTCAATTTTGGCAGTTTTTAGCAAATGGGGAAAAAAGTATTGCCTAAGTCAAAACTGTGAGTCGGGCGGTTGTGGTTTCTGCGGTAAAAACTAGGAATCACTTTACGGTTCAAACCGAAATTTTCTGAGAAAAGGCAGCTTGGTCTGCTTCTTTGGGTGAGTGCGTCAGCTAAAAACCCTTAAATTTTGACTTAGGCGGTTGTGGTATGACACTGACTTAAGCATCATCACTATACGCCCAGAAATTTCAAGACAATAGAATTAGGAATAGTTTCGTAATGGGGTTACTATGAAAACTTCAGACCAGTGCTATTTGGATGTCTGTTTCAAATCTCGAGATCATCGAAAGTGACTTGTCAGTTGCGTAGAACAATAATGGCATCATCATACACAGGTTGAAAAATAAACACTTTCTATTAAATGACCTATAATTAAAGCACTTTTATCAATGGTATCTGCATACCTTGCCTGGTAAGAGAGAGACAGAGAGAGACAGAGAGAGACAGAGAGAGAGAGAGAGGGAGAGAGAGAGATGGAGAGACAGACAGACAGAGACTAAGAGAGAGACAGAGAGATGTGCAGAGATATGGTGCTACAGATTCCACCCCAAGTAGTCCTACAAGATTATTTATAAACACACGCATGGCAGGTCCATCTTCGACCACCTTGATTACCACTCTCGAAACTTTCAAACACCATAGTGACGAGGTAGCTGCAGTACAAATACCAAGCACCAGCAAAACGCAGTAGAAATAATCAGTACTCAAGCCTCCCAGTGGTTTCTCTATATAAAACATTATAACATTAAGAATACCAAAACGATCGCTTCATATGTATTCACTTATCCTTCTCACAACCACAGTATACATGTCAAAGCATTTTGAGAGGCGAAGATCTTTGTGAGTAAATCTATCACATAGGTCTAATACACTAGCTCTAGATTTAAGAAAACTACAGATAAAATAGAGAATACAAAAAAAATCAACAAAAAGGAAATAAGAACAGCACTAACTTGAAAAAGGTTTTGATTGGCTTTTCAAATGCAAATTAGGCCTACTTGGATAGAAAAAAAATTATCATTTCAAAACAGATAAGCACTAGAGCACATACTTATTATTTCACGAAACCAGAAAAAAAAAAAGGTTAACACACGGACATCACTGTTGATGAATATATGACAGGGTAAAACTAGCAAGTGCAAGTCACAGCCTGTAGTCACAGGAATGCGGCAAGCAGCAGTAGCAGATGTCACTGGTCGAGCGTGATCAATGCACCTGGGGTTTCTATCGTGACACTGTAATTCATCACTGTATCAGTTCCCACCTTTAGCGGGCCCAGTTGACTAATTTGAACCAACTTTCCTGTTCGCACGCACGATATCCGAAAAGACTGCTTCAATATTTTTCACTTATTAAAGCTTGATGGAAACCACAGGCAGGTTCAAAATCTGGATACGATTATAAATTTTGAATTCAACTCATAGTTGGATCAACTTTAAGCTAAATAAAAGTTCTATTGAATATTTCTTGTTGGTAGAAGTGCATAATTATTAGCTCTGCGACGCACATTTCAGTATAAAAAGGCTTTGTTTTCGCCCAGTGGCATTGGTTAAAATACTCAAACAGGTGTTTTCAATTTTTAAAACAAAAAAAATTCTGACCACTACTTCTATTAAATGGATAGAAATTCAAGATGCGGTTGTTACTAATACAACGTACCGCGCACGCTTTGATCCAGTAACGCAAGTCGTGAGGCCTACCCGTGCTGGAAAGCTTGATCTGCGCTTATTGAATGACAGACTTCGTTAAAATCTATAAACTAATATTTCAGTTATTCTTTGATGTCAGAGATCAATAAGCGTATCGAGTATCAAACGAAAAAAAATAACAATTTTTTGTTAAAAATTACACTCAATGTATCAACGCTCGTACTATATTGCGCTGACTATTACCTCACAAGTTATTTTTGGTGGTAATCTAAAAAAGGCCTCATGCGTCGTTAGTAGTAGTAGTAGTAGTAGTAGTAGTAGTAGTAGTAGTAGTAGTAGTAGTAGTAGTAGTAGTAGTAACAGTAGTGGTAGTAGTAGTAACAGTAGTGGTAGTAGTAGTAGTAGTAGTAGTAGTAGTAGTAGTAGTAGTAGTAGTAGTAGTAGTAGTAGTAGTAGTAGTAGTAGTAGTACATGTAGTAGTAGTAGTAGTAGTGATAGTGGTAGCAGCAGCAGTAGTAGTAGTAGTAGTACTGAAGCTAAAAATGTGTGGCTCCCTGGCGAAGACGCCGTAAGAGGGGAGGTGGTAGTGCTTTTTAAACTTACGCAATGAAGAAAGTCCTGGTAGCCTTGCAGACGGCGTCTACTAATGCAGTTTTAAGCAACATGATAATTGATTGCAAGGTTTTCAAGAACAGTAATTTGAAGGGTGTTTACTCTCTGGTCTGTGTCCTGCTAACTGAAGGTATCACTTCACAACTTACACATTAAAAAAAAAAAGTTTGTAAAATTTGCAAAGAAATAGGTATTTTTCAATACGGGTGAACTTCAATTTCTATTGGAAGAAACTATTTTATTTCCACGCCATTGAATATTTTTGCTGTGTTGGCATTTTACTGCCCAAATGACGTAAAAGTGCGTTCTTTTTTTTTTCATTATAATCAAAACTATACATATTGAAACCATTATAATTAAATTATAGTTTATAATAGAACATGTTATATTAATAATTATCAATAGCTCACTTTACTTATTACTCATGGCTCAACTTGTTGGCATAAAGAAGTAACATTACTGCCAGCAGCCTCTATAGTAAAAAGTTGACGGTAAATTTCCTTAGCTTTAAAAAAAAATAGAACGTCACGATCGGAAATCTAACGTATCGACGCGGACCAGAGCTGTAGTGTAGCTCCGTGGCTATACAATATATTTCTAAGTACTCAAAACAAGACTAGTAAGTATAACGGAATACAGGAAAAACACACAAAAAATTCAAGTCCAATACTGGAGTCGTTTTGAAAACGGCAATGTAGAAACAGTAAATGGCCCATTCCTGCATTGTAAGTGTACTAGATCTTTATGGCGATCCCCGGGATGTATTAGCCTCAACTGTTTCTAAAGGCATTTTACCTAAAATGTTTTTTGTTAACGTTGGAATGATACAGCTTATAACTTTTCTAAAGACTGAAATCTAATAGATAACTTGAAACTAAATAGAAAATCTATCATATTGATTTTAAAAAGTAACAGCCATATCTCTATGCTAAGGTTAGTACATGTACAGTGATATCTTTGCGCGCCTGCGACTAGAGCCTAACAAACTGACTGAGGACTGAGGAGAGCCACAACCAGCCAGAATAGTGTGAAAAGGACATGGACGACTTTTATACAGATCACAGGCTAATGATAAAAAAAAAGAAAACAGCAAAGACAAGAATGAGTCAGCTAAGACAAATTGCTGAAACGGGAAAAAAACGCGAATTGTTCGGAGCAGAGGAAGAAATTTGCCGGATTTTGCTATTTCATTCCTCTTTACTTCCCAATAATCATTTCCACGAGCCGCTGCGGTGAAAACTCGCTTAGACTTTTCCGAGTTTCCGAGGAAACCGCGAGGCCCTATAGTTTATACAGTATAATACACTTGTATCTATAGTACACATGTACTACTTAAAGTGGCCTTGTCGGGTTTTTTTTTATTGTTATTCTTTTTATGAAAAATCTTTCGGAATTCACGGGGAAATCCCGATCGGTTTACTTTTCTGAGGAAAACGCGAACTCAAACAGAGGTCATTGCCTCCTGCAGCCTTGAGAGCCACTCAGCTTCGAGTGAGGGTGTGTGCCAGTTTGTGTGTGGGGGAGAGGGGCAGACAGTTAAGTACAGAGACAGAAACAGCCAGGGAGACAGAGACAGCATCCGGCCCAGGGACAAAAACTGCTCCACAAGTTCAAATCAGTGCAGTTTGCAATTCAAAATGACAAGAATATGCCAAGCAATTGTAAAAATCACGTTTACAAAAAAAGGGGGATGGCATTTTCATTTTGAGACGTGCAAATTGACTTTTATTGAGGCATAATCTATGTGAATTATCCGAATATCAGAAAGTGAAAGATGAGTGGAAAAAAAAAAGAAAAAAAGTGGAGAGGAGGAGAACGGGCAAATAAATTGCAAATGGCAAGGCAGATAGAAAAGGCAAAACAGACTTGGTAAACGCTCGCAGCGATAGATTCATGTATTTTAAATTTGAGGTGAAAATGAGAACAGGCAGATAATAATAGGGAGTAGAAGAATAGAAAACCGTGTGTACAAACTAAATCAGAGATGAAAAGTGGACATTTGGCTTAAAATGTAGGATACTTTACAGACAGGGTCAATGAGAGATACAGAAAGGAGTAAGATGTAGAAATACAGAGAGAAGGGGAGGGGCGTCGGTTGGTTTTTTGGTTGGTTGGTTGAATTTTAACGTCCAAGTCAACTTCGAGCTTATGTCAGAGACGGCGCTGTGGACAATTGAAAGCGTAGGGAGCGCTTGCGTAAACCACACAAAGTCACATTATTCTGACACCGGGCCGACCAGGCTTAACACTAGATCCCTAATGCTAGACACTCGGCGGATCAGCTGTTAATACTAATTTTAAAGTCCTTGGTTTGACTCGGTCAGGGATCGAACCACGCACTTCCCGATCTCTGAGGGAGTGTCTTACCGCTAGGCCACAGAGCCGGTTTNGCGTCGTGGAAAATGAAACTTTAAAAATTTTTTAAATGACAATGCGCATCTTGAACACGTCCCTGTGGTGGTGAAAAAAATCAACCTAGTTATAATAATTGTAAATGGGTGATTAGAGAAAACGCTGAACAAGACGTGAGATTCTAAGCATTGTGCTTTGGAATAAAATAGAACTATAAAGTAATAACAGACAAAGGTAACTCTCTTAACAAAGCTTATTCATAGGAGCAGGAGTTGTGCTCTTAATTAACTTAGTGCTGCAAAAGGTTACTTGCAAGTTTACTTTTGAATTACTTATTGATTTTTTTCTCAATATCAGATAAAAAACTGAGCAAAAATTCCAAATTCAAGTGGGGTGCCAGAATCAGGTTAAAACTGAAAGCTTTACATCCCAATTATAAGGGTACAACACTTGAAAGGAAAGATAAGACATTAAGTGAGTAGACAGCCGATAGCTAAACCGTAAAATTAGAGATGAATCTGCGGACAACGAAATACTTCTAAGGCAAAAAGAAAACAGCAACCACAAAACAATACAGTATTGTAATTGGATCTAAGCGGTCTATGATCTGTATTTGGTTTAAAACACAACCTCTCTAGATCAGAACCACGACATCTGTGATCATTTACCTTTTAACTTCTGTGAGCGCTACTGAACAGTGAGGTGACGACATTGCTACTACACAGAACCTATACCGGTACTTAATGTATTAATATCGTATCATTCCAGTGAGGTGTGTGTGTACTTGGAGCGGTTTGGGAATGTTAGCTACAAGAAAGTATCTTTGGTCTATATTCAGTATGTTGGCGACAAGAAGAAGATACGGTGGTCTTTAGTTTAAATGTCAACAGCTCTGTATATTGAGATCGTGAACTAGTTAAGACAGAATCATGTACTTCAGTGGTCATAGTTTGATTAACATCTTTTTTCTTCATCTTTAATTCTCTTTAGGTGTGAAAAAAAGAAAATACCGGTATCCATTGTTCATGCAAACATAAATCCTCTTGGTTTGTAGGGCCTGTCTTTCTCTACTATTGCTAGCATTCAAGTAGTCTAGTCTATATACACGTATCAATTTCATCACGACACGGACCGAGTTTTATGTTGGGACCTAATTCAGTAATTGTTACTTATTGCATAGCTTAATTTTTATAAATTCGGTAATTTGTTCGCTTTTGTAGCTTTTAGCGCCCCCCCCCCCCC
>BMAT01000639.1:76002-97171 GCA_019649035.1 Elysia marginata
CGAATCGTTCACAAAGGTCTATCTCCGTTCCAGAGGGTAAAGGCATTAGATCGTCTCACTCTCAGCACAAGTCCTCAAGTTTCAGTTACTTCGATCTGACCCTCTACACTATGTGAACAGAACAGAGAAAAGATAATCAAATAAGACAAGGCAGTGAGGGAAACACTCTTTTTAATTTCAATGTATCTTTTTTTAAGCATTGATATTTGTATTTATTTGTATTTATGCCATCGCAACTGGATTTTCCTGCTGGCAAACAAAACTTGCAAATAAGTCACATGAATGAAACACCATACTAGTGGGTCAACTTTATACCGCAGGCTCTGTCTCGTTTTTTTATGAATCTCACTGGGGGGGGCAGTCCGTCTAATAGATCGTCTAATTTTCCATCGCAACTGGATTTGGAAAAATTATGCAAATAAAATAGGGTTATTTAAAACACTGCCCTTAAAGATTCACGACGCAAGATACAAAAACAAAGTTATAGATTGGCCCAGGCCCCGATTAGCCTAAACGAGTTAAATGGTTTAAATTCTACATTGAGAGAGCTCAGTCAATTGTTTCCTCTTTTCTCGAATTTTGTTTTTAACCAGCACAAATTATAATATTTTCTCAGCAAAATTTCTATGAGTTCATGCAATTTTTAACTTTTCGGGGCTCAGAATATTGAACAATACAAAATAGCAGTGCCTTGCTATGTGGAAATTGCAACATAGCATAAGAGGATAACCACGGTTAGTAAAACAATCATTCCATGCCTAGCACTTTGTTTGCTTAACTTGGTAAAGACGGCAATTGTGTTAAACGAATAACATGCTTCTTTATTAAAAGACTATTGCTGACGATGTAAGAATTCTCATTTTCACTCATTACTGTGGTGACTTCGTTGCCTGATAGAAAAGAAAAAGAATCTAGAGTATCAACACATTCGTTTTTAAAATTTAAGAAATAGGTTTGCAATAGGGGATAGGGTGTTTAGGGTCTATGGTAATAAAAAGGGGGGCACAAAACGGAAGGAGAGTAATGCAAGTGAAATGGAAGCCTTGTTAAAGACTCTGGCGTTACGCGTTTCCGTATTACTATTTCAACACTTTATTTCTTATTTTTAAAAGTACTGATTAGTTTAGAAGTCCGCAAGACGAGAATGAGCAGAGGAGGGAAGTATGTGTTTTTAGAATGATTTATAGTTAAAATCACATGCCTGTTATTGGTCCATTAGATCTAGTTTCAAATGAAAAGTGCTATTGTTGTTATTAGATGAACAAACCGTTCTATAAACAGCGAAAACGAAATATGATCAACCATCAACGTTTTGACAGGGTTTGTAACACAACCTCAGTGAAGTATTCTTGTCTTTTGTGCTGTACGCACAGGGGCATCAGTTTTGAATACAGCTATTGTCTGTTTACCTACAATTAGTATCTGGAAGAATGTTCTATTCTCTCTCTCTCTCTCTCTCTCTCTCTCTCTCTCTCTCTCTCTCTCTCTCTTTGTGTCTCTCTCTTTGTGTCTCTGTCGCTCTCTCTGTCTCTGTCTCTATCTCTCTGTCTCTGTCGATCTCTCTGTCTGTCTTTCTGTCTGTCTGTCTGTCTTTCTGTCTGTCTCTCTGTCTGTCTGTCAGTCTCTCTCTCTGTCTCTCTCTCTTTATTTGTCTCTCTCTATCTTGCTCTCTCTCCTCTCACTCTCTTTCTCTCTCTTTGTCTCTCTCTGTGTCTCTCTGTGTTTCTCGATGCCTCTCTCTGTCTCTCCCTCTTTCAATGACTAGTGCTAAAATAAAAAGCTATGTTTGTACGATCAACGCCCAATAAAATAATTAGGGTAAAACACAATTAAATCCCTCCCCGTTGGTGATTTCTGTAAAAAAAAAAAACCCAGAAAACTTCATCTTCCTTGTATCAAAAACTACCTTCTTGATAATTCTAAGGAGTGAAAGGTCCGTAGTTCAGTCGAGCTCGAGCGTGTTAGGGTAGTCGAACAGAAATATGTAATAGGTAAATATCAGGACTGGCACATCTTACATTTTTTCATCTCTCTAATTTTCTGTTTAATTTTTGTTTCTTCTTTATTGTTGTTGTTGTTAGACTGCAGTTCTTGTTTCGCCACCATCATTAAACTCTTGCAAGCTAAAAATAATGGACATTAGTCGTGACTCAGGAAATATAAAAACTCAAAACTGCCGTATTCCTTTTAATATCTTACAATAGATTTATACTACAACGAACTACACCTGACTGGAAAACAGGTTGAACCGAAAAAAACAAAAAAACAAAACGAAAACAGTCAATTCAACACAGGTAACCCATTCCAGGTCTACTACCTTCACAGATCCTCTGCACGAGGTCCGACTTGATTCGTTCCTGGCCTGCCTCGGTCTCTCCCTCTCTCAGGGTGAAAGCATCCGATCTGGAGGAGGCGAGTCTACGTAACGACACGACATCAGCTCGCTGTGTGAGCCCTACAGTCATCACGGTCACTTGGTGGGTGATGAGGTTGTGGGCTGCAAAACGGGCTAGAGGGGTGGGCAGTATGTGTAAATTACTGTTTTAAATTTAACGAATCTTTTCAACTACAAGGTTATATCACAGACAATTGAAAGCGTGCTGAAACACTGTGATGTAAGGAGCGCTTACATACACCACACCCAGTCACATTATCCTGACACCGGGCCGACCAGACTTAGCACTAAATCCATAATGCCAGACACTAGGCGGATCAGCTGCTAATACCAATTTTAAAGTCCTTGGTTTGACAAAGGACAGAGATTTCGCGATGAATTTTAATAGAACCCCTCAGCTTTGGAAACACACAAGAAATTTGCTTATTGACATAAAGTGGCAAATATCCTGAAAATCATCTAATTAAAAAAAATGACAAGATTGACTTCAATTTAAAGACAGTGGTAATGTTGTAATATTGTAAGACGTTCTTTGTCTAGGACTTCATTTAATGGTTCTGACCTATATCTATCACTGTTAGGGCGGAATTTTGTATCAAGAGTGCTATAAGAGCGTTTTATTGAAGGTGAATAATATTTTTTTCCTACTGTGCCACATAAAAAGTGAGCAATCTGCAATACGGAAGGCTGAAGAGATTTGTGTTTTCCCAACAATCACGTGACCCTACTGAGATATAGGCCAGAACCACTTGGAATGAGATTTCAAAAAAGAGAGTAGCGGAACTTTTCTGGTGTCAATCCCAGTGAGATTTAATCATTGAGGCTAGCGCATGCTGATTAAGTTTTACGTTCGATCGTTTTCTTTAGAAAAAGACAATACTATGTGAAAATACAATTGGGTTATCCTCTGTGTTTTGATTACAATCTTTTAAATTTATGCCATATAATAAATTTATTTTGAAGATAAACTGTTTATTCAGCTTTGTAGGAGCAGTGGAGGGCAGGAGAGGCAGAGGCAGACCAAGAAGGAGATGGACTCAAGACATTTCTGACTGGCTTGGCTTTTCTGTAAGGGAAGCGAGTATTCTTGCGCATGACAGAGACGGTTTCCGCTCAGCTGTGTGGGAGGCTACGTCCTACAAGGATCGGCCATGAAGAAGAGAGAGAGTTTTTTTTTTCAGTTCTAGACGTGGAATAATCTAAAAAATGAAGAAATTTACCAAATAAGACCCAAAAATCTAAGTTTAGAATAGAAAAACCACTATAGTATTTTGGGGTGTTGTCTTCTGGTGAAAAGATGCTACTCTTGTTATTTTTTATTTATTTCTCTCTAATCCTAGTTTTAAGGATCGTTAGAAGTACAAGTCGCAGAAACTTCAATGGTTGATACAGGCCTTGTAATAAAAGCACCGTGTGAATTTCCATTCTGCGTAGTTTTCCTTTACATTTACGCCTCTCAGTACAAATTTGGCTTTAGTAGCTGAAGGGAGACAGAACCAAGTTAATGTTAATATCAATTTTGGGTGAAAATTTATATATTCAGTAAATTTAGCCCTGCATTCGACATTTAGAGTCACGGAAAAACAATAATCTCTCATCTTGCATTGAATCCTGCATAAAGGTAAAGTTTATCATTGCTTTCTTCATCGACTTTAGTGGCGTAGGTTCTACAAAGAATCGTTACAGATACCCAATAAAATATTGGGTACGCAAAAAAAAAAAAAACCGGATTTGGAGTCGAACTCACGACTTCTAGTATATCAGTCAGTTACTACTTGGATTCATCTTTACAAAGTATGATGTAATAAGATAATGAAATGAAACAGTTTGAGATTACGATTATTGAACAATTAAAGTAGGCTAAATTCATTTAGAGCTTATGCTATCCCCCCCCCCCTTTTACCCGAAGAAAAAGACTGCAAAATATTCCCCAAGAAATTTACTTGACTGCTACGTCTGTGTAATTTTTTACCCTCACCCACCCCCCTCTTTTTTCTAAAAAACAAATAAAAAATCAACACAATTCGTCCAGGACATGTGTATTTATTATTGAAGAAATAATAGTGGTCATCATCATCATCATCATCATCATCATCATCATCATCATCATCATCATCATTCTCATCATCATCATCATCATAATTACCATCATCTTGATCATCATGGTCATCCTCCACAATATAAAATTAATACATTTAACATCAACATTTTCATCCGTGTTATTATTTTGTGTTCATCAACTTTCTCATGACCATTATCCCTCTTTTTTAATTACTTTATCATGTTCATTATCATCATCATAAATATCATCTTTCCGACTGTCCGTTTTACAGCTTTTACGCTTTCATGTATGCATGTGCTATGTCTTAGTAAAGAACCTACCCTCTGTAGGGGCACTCGACTTGCCGTCTGAGACGAGGACAACGACATCCCTGGCGCCGACACGGCCACCGTTGGGTGTTGAGAACATCTTCAGCTGGTACACGGCCAGGAAGGCGGCATGCACGTGACTCGATTCACCCAAGTACTCCGCTGACTGAAGTGCCTGGAATAGATGGTGCGTGGCTATCTATTGAACTTGGTGAAACAGTTCTGCCTTTGATAGTTTCTGTCGCTAAAACAGTAGAAAGTGGTCGGATGTGGCAAGTTTCACATTAACAGACGTTGAAGTTTTTAACAACTTTTTGGACCTGGGGGGGAGGGGGGAGGAGGGGCTCTAAGCATTGGAAAGTGCATGACACCATCAAAATTTTTGAAAGACGTTAGAACTAGTTTCAATATAATATACAGAAAAACAGAGAAATGAATAACAATTTTTTAAAATTTGTTTCCACAAAATAAAATTTCCAACACCGATTTCTTTCCTATATGTCGCGAAACGTCAGGTTTCTGTGACACAGAATAGTTATCGTCATGAGTTTTTACCTCTATAATCATCACCGTCATCTCTATCGTCGTCATAATATTTACCAACAATACCATAACAAGTATAGCCCTCTATTTTTTAGTCATCTTTATGATAATATTTGTCGCTATAGCTGTGTTGGAAATCATGATTGTATTTTACTATTATCATCCCCATCGTCATCAACATTGTTATCAGTATAATCATTAACATCAATCATGAGCATTATAACCTTAACCATCATTCCTATAAGAATATACTCATGATTATGAAAAAATATATCCCAGAAATACGAACTTAATGATAATTCAAAGTAACGTTATCATTTATCACCACCGCCTATAACCTTTATCACAATTTTATCATCGCATCATAATAATCAACATCAACCTTCGCACCATCTAAATCTGATTATGATTTTTTTTACTTTCTCCCTTATATATTTGTCCACAATCACCTCATAACTTATTGCTTTATGTGGCGGCTGTAAAAGTTGGAGAGCTAAAAGACGAGTGAATGTACCCGGTAGCAGAATGATTGAGTCGAATAAATCTATTTATTTACATATTTGTCTAACGAAACACTGCCAAAAAAATTTCCATTGTTATTGGAAAAATAAAGTGTCATATTCATATTCATTTTCATACCAAGTATTTTGGTTTCATCTTTATCACCATAATCATCTCTATACCAACATGTGTGCATGTATTTCTAAAAGGTCACATTGCCCCAATCGAGATCAACACTGTAGGGAATGAGATTAGAGGTAAAACAAAAGTAACATCCCTTTTCTAGAAGACAGCACCCCAAAGTACTGTAGTGATTATTGTAATCTAGAGCTAGATTGTAGGGTCTTACATTGGTAAGTTTCTTACTTTTATAAACGGTTTGACATCTAGAACT
This sequence comes from Elysia marginata, assembly GCA_019649035.1. Taxonomy (NCBI): domain Eukaryota; kingdom Metazoa; phylum Mollusca; class Gastropoda; family Plakobranchidae; genus Elysia; species Elysia marginata. The sequence goes on from BMAT01000639.1 coordinate 82,206, forward strand.
TAAAAACTATAGAGCTAAATAAAAAGTTTTCTTCAAAACAAATTTGTCGTATAAATTTTAAAAGATTGTATTCATAAGACAGTGGAGAGACACCAGGAAAGTTCCGCTACTCTTGTTGAAATCTCATTCCCTAAAGACAGCTACACGGACCATTACCTGTCTCAGCACGCCTGGCTTATCCGCAGCTCCTAGTGGAACCAGAGGAACCACGTTTTTGCTGTAGAGAACAACTCCGAACTTGGCACCTCCCGCACCAGAACTGGACGCGCTACCATTCTCAGCTTGCTGGAACTGGTCTGTTAGGTCAGCAATCCAGGCTAGGTGGTGGTAGAAGTTCTTCTCCCCGACGCTGGTGGACGAATCAACTAGGAAGATCACGTCAACAGGAGCACTGCATTCTGGGGCGCCTGTTTGCAACAAACAAAACTAAGCCGATATTGTAATCACTTTCTCGCGACGGGACATAGGGATGGAAGCAAACTGTAAATCAAAAGGCGTCTTGATGATTTTGAGACAATTTTCTTTGACCCACAAAAACCGCAACCTTTTCAAATTAGCCGGAAGCTGGAAGTTCTAGTTTGAGAAAATAAGGTCAATTAAAATTCTAAATTCCTATATTTCCTTAATTTATTTAAATCAAAGCAATTTTTAACATTTTCCTCTTAAATGTCGATGATTTCATGAATTTTTTATGCTTTGAAACGCAATAATAACTATGCATTGTTCCAAATACAACACTTAGGAATCTGGAAAAATTGCTAAATGCGACTTATTTTCACTGGTTGCGAATTTTGTAGGTTAAAGAAAATTATTTAAAAACCACCAAGTAGCATCTGAATAAGGTCTATCGTTTGTTCTCTGCTCGGACCATTATTTTTTTTTATCAATTTATTACCCTGTACTTAAAGTAGGATAACTTGAGAGTTGATATATTCGCTTTCGTTCTTCTTCTTGTTTGGCGTTCCTCACTCCTGTCAGCCTCGTGTATTGTGTCGTCACTCGTCGGGAGAAGGTTGTTTTGGTCACCCTCTTACACTTTTTGGTATTTGGTTTATAATTCAGACATTTTGGGGGGTATTTGCTTGTTTAAACGCAACGATTAAAATGGAAAAGGCGTTATTCCTAATTTGTTCCAATGTAAAATGAAATTCAATTTAATTCAAATTTGTAGAAGTGCCACACATTTTGGCAAAATCTTATAATATCTGATTCACCGCATCAATAAAGCCTTACCGTACGGCAGTGAGGTTAGAGCTAAAAACGATTTCGCTGTGCTGAGGATAACATTTTTATTCTTCGTATCGATAGTACAACACCCTATCGATTTGACTATCGATCGTGTATCAAAAACAAATATAATAGTCCCTTGAGCAGCTATTACAGCACCTTGCGTAGTCTATCCAAATAGACATTTAATCATAACTTTTCAGAAGTATTTTATTAAAACTCTCATCAGTTTGGTTTTAATAACCAAATCTAAAAATCATAAAGCATTGCCTGCAAGGTTATTCTGTTTTAATAAAGTGACGTTGTGATGGGAAATCTTACCTTCACTAAAAGACAACAGAGCTCCAAAGGTTATCAATTGGAGAATAATTACTTGGTAGAGCCACATTGTAAGCTTTTGTTGTTGTCAATCTTGTGTTGACTGAAATGAACGATTCTGCAAAAAGATGGGACAAAATCACATAAAAACTGATTATATCTACACGATTTCTTTGTTTTTAAACATAATATAAAGCAAGTTATTATAGCTCAAAATTTCAGCAAATTTTCCTCGAGATAGTCATTTATTCGCTAATGATTATCTTTAACAAACGAAAATTTTAAAGAATAATACCCAAAATTTGCTGGTCTGTATGTTTGTTACATTACTTAGCACCCGCCCACATTCTTACTTGCTTTTCAAGATACCAAATTTAATTTGGAAAAAGATGGAAACCTAATTCAGTAAACTGAATTTTGAATTAAGAAGGAACATCGCATAAAGTATTTAAAGGAACACCTACCTTAGATAGAAGTAAAAATCAGGTAGAACTCGGGCAAGTTAAAATTTAAATTTTTTTTTTGTTTTAATTTCAGTTAGGAATACTTTACCTTCTTTTAGCTTTTTTTTGGCAAAACCACAGCTTTCACTAACTTACTTTGGAACGGCAAAATCACTTATTCTTAAGGACAGTGAAACAAACTTAGTAACTGTTACAAGCTGTAATAGTAGCACCCCTTGCAACTGTTCTTATAGTTCCTGTCATTCTACATACCACTTTTTTGTACTGCGTTGTGCACACACCAGCGCGGCTGTCGTTCTGGTACATGAAAAAGTAAATATTTGATAATTTCTTATCATGTACATAGTGAGGTTCCTCAGTCCATCATAGTTCTCAGTTTTAATAAAGAGTTTAAAGAGATCCAATGTACAATAGTGTCCGCGTAAAATGCATCTTTTTGCAGTTATAATTTTTGAAATTTTTGTGAAAGGCAAAATAAAAGTGCCGTGTTCAGCACAAGAATTATTGACTATATTATGTTACGTTACTGCGTTACTTTGGCCTATCTTATGTTTATTGGAACTGAATATAAGCTGCATATTGACACAGTTTAATTAACTTCTCTTCAGCAATCATTATTAATTCATGCTTAAGTTGTATTATGCCCACGAGAAGAGAAAAAACAGTACGATAATTTTCTAAACTTGAGTTTACATGAAATATCCAAGGATATAGGGAATGAGATTTCAACAAGAGTAGCGGGACTTTCGTGGTGTCTCTCCACTATCTTATAAATACAAGTATTACAATCTTTTAAAATTTATGCGACAGATTTATTTTGAAGATAAACTTTTTATTTAGCTCTATAGTTTTGAAGTTCTAGATGTCAAATCGTTTATAAAAGTAAGAAACTTACCCTACAATCTAGTTCTAGTTTACAATAACCACTATTGTATTTTGGGGTGTTTTCTGAAAAAGGGACGATACTCTTGTTTTACCTCTAATCTCATTCCGTGTAGAAAGGTTTTTTAAATACGTTCAAAGACGTTAATAGTTATTTGACAATTTGTTTTACCTACAACTCAAATTGAATAAATTTTGCCTGTTTTAGATAGCTATAATTTTTCCCTGATTACAATTTAAGTAACTTCTTTACTTGTCTTTGGAAGGTTACTAGAATAAAATTAGGGCTGTTTTCAATGAATGTGTTAGTTGTGCATCTAAACTCAAAACGCCCGTTATCATTAACTTGCATTTAAACAGATTCCATCTAAACGGGTTAAAAATCGAACTAGAGAGCCATGTGTCTCAATTTGCTATGATAGACCTGTCGGTGTTAGACACCTGTCGGTGTTTGAAGAACAGGTTACAAATATCCCCGCGTGAATGTACACAAATAGATGCAGTTCTTATTTGGAAGAAGCCCTCACTGCCTCACCCTTCTTTTGAGCAAAAAATTTTCTCAGAAACACAAGATATGTTGAGATCTGTTGTTATTTCGAGTTTTTCTGCATGTCTCTTACGCCGTTGAACTATTAATTCAACAACTAAGACTAACTCATGACTATATCGATATTATAATGGTATGGCAAAGGGAGCCAGGACAACATTACTGATTTTGTTACCAAAAAGAAGAACAAGAAAATATCCTCAGAAATATTTTCTCAATGACTCAGCAGGCGAAGATAGTTATTTTGTTCACAAAATGCAGTGTCTTTGAACCTGGCTATGAAAACTATACTTATGATATGCAAGACCTACAGCTGACTACGTGTTAGGTCTATATAATTATACCTATTAATGGGGCAAAATTGAAACGGGTTATATTAAAAAAACTTAGAGTGTTTTAGGGTGTTATCATTTTAAAATCTTTTCAAGAAGTAGGCCTATAGTTACAGTGTCAGTTTGCTTGGCCTGCTTTACCACTAATCTCAATCCTTATTAAAATACCCCAACCTATAACAAAACAAAAATTAAAAATTATGCTAAAAACCATAAGATTGAACTCTAGTTTCAAAGTTGCGCTCGACTGATACACGCTTCTCAATTTTGGGTACGGTGACTGTACCGATGGCAACAGCATAATTGTTAAAAGAAAGCTCAGTTACGTAAGTAACTGCACGATTTAACGCCTCGATAGACCATTTTATGTTGATTTCTTTGTCCGCCGTTTGCTTCTCTCTGTCTCTGTCTGTCTCTCTCTATATCTTATCCTGTATCATTCTCTCTCTCCCTTTTTTCGTTCTCATTTTCTCTCTACCTTTCACACTGTTATGTGTTTCACTATCACTTTCTGTGCCATTCCTCTTTTCTTTTTTTTTGTTCTTCATTGTTTAATTTTCATATTTAGACAAACCTTAAAACAAAACAAAACAAAAAACAACTACGTAGTTTGCACCGACCTGACCCCCACTCTTTCAACTTTTATGTACTCACTAAGAAAATCTTTTTGCTTTTTTCATATAAAATTATTTTTAACTCTTGCGAATGCGCTTTATGTACAATGCATGCAATAATATTTTATGTTGAATACCAATATAGCGTATGCATGAGTTTTTATGGTTTTTATTATGGGTTGCTATGTTTGTGGTGTTGTACAGCTGTTTCTATGTTACCGTACTTAGATTGTTTTATGTCAACTGGTATATGAAAACAAGTATGGGTGTATGTATTTGAGTGTGTCTGTCGGTCTCTGTCCGTCTGTCAATCAATAAGCCCATGACTTTCACCACTTACTCATTGAGGCATTTTTTTCTAACAATGAAAACGGACGGAAAAAATTAATTTCCCTATAATTCAAGTTGGTAATGATTTCGGTAAACGCCTCTGAAATTATGAATAACTAATTGTCAACGCAAAGTTGGTGATTTAAGCCTTCTTTTCATATGAGATTTCATCGAAAGCTTGCAAATGACTGGAATTAGGTGTAAGTCATTATGTATGCATTTGGAAATGGTTTTGATTTGTGTTTAGCCGAAAAAGATTTGGAGAGCCGAAAAAGATTTGAAGGTTTCTTAAAAAGTAGGCTACATGTGTATTTTATCTCTCCCTTGTTCCGTGCCATAAGCGTATCCATGTTTATCTGTTATTATAATGTGATTGGTTTAAACTAGATAATTGTGATGGTGAAATAATTCACTTAACACCGTTTAATCGGTTTACTAACTCGCCCATTCAATGATCCTAAAACCGACATGACTTTTTTCATAACGTACACTAAAGCGAAAGCACTACAGACAGTTTCAGTAGAGTGTATATTGGAATGTAATACCAAAGCGCAAAGTTATGGTTCTTGTCCACAAGCAATTGGTCTTAAAGATTAAGTTTTCCAAAAGGAACGATAACTTGCGCTTTAATCTCATTCCCCATTTTCAAACGTCACAATCTTTTTTTTTTAATTTTTAAAAGTAAAAAGGATGAAACCTAGAGACAACCCAAACTCACTCCCCTTATTATTATTTACCTGTACTATTTCATAGAGGCATCAATAAATGTTTCTTTTTGCTTGTACATTTTAACTCATCTACAAATCAAAATGGGATAAGGCTACTGCAAAAGGTTTATTCAAATTTCAGGAAGTTGGTTTCCATCGTATTGTATCTTGGTTGTTACAAACAAAAACAAAGACATGTTTATAATTATTATAACCACTGATTTCTTGAACGCAACATTAACTTTACGTTCCAAACACAAACCGCAAAAACAGATTAGACTGGCTAAACATCGTAAATCTGTCAGTTGTGATGTAGGACAAAGTATTGTCAGAAATAACACAAACTTACAATACTGTCATAATGATGGGATACCACTTTATTAAATTGTATCATATTGTATTGTCAGAAATTTAAAGCCAATTAATGAAGAAACATAGAAACGGTCATATTAAAAATCTGTCTTTTTTTATACAAAAAATTTGTCTACCACCACAACCGACAGATTTTAAACTTTGTTTTTCATTCATATCTTTTAAACCATAAGGTCTTTTTATATAAAGTTTTAACACTACTAAAGGCCGTAGTTTGGAATTGATACAAGGCGAGGACTTCTATGACAGCTTTATTTTCTTGGCTATGCCTTAAAATGCTTTGTCCACCATCACAAACAACAGAATTGCGACCTTTTGTGAAAGCTTCATGACAACATTTCTTTGTAGACATCCACTAACATTATTGATCAAATAACGAAAAAGGTAAGTTTTATCACAGTGTTTTATTACAATTTTTATTATCGTATAGTGATTCAGATAATTTTTGTAACAATAATTGAATAAAAAACATGTACAAATATTTTAATTTTGAGTACAATACATACATTCAGCCAGGTATAAAATATAATTTTGCATGAACTATAACATTTTAAAAGAAATTTAACACGTATAAAAACACAAAAAAAGTTTTGAAAAGACATCAGCTAGTCAATATTTAACTATATAACGATTTAACATTAATGTCAATTGTTGCCCAAACATTCTAATCCTAAAAAAGCACGATAGAAATAACTCAAATTGAGAAAAAAAGTCAAATACACTGTGCAATAGTATAAGGTAAGTTTTAAACAGCGTTTACCCAAAGCGCTGAAATAAACTTTTCAGGAGAAATCAGTTTTTTACTTTCTTAACCTAAAGAGAAGCATCTTGTAGAAACAACGTTACCCTGGCAAATTTTTGTCACTGCTTTTGCTTACCCGACAGGCGAGTAAGTTAAAAATAAAATTACCTGATCAAGCAAGGGCTCGAACTTACTTCTCTGAGAACAGAATGTCTTTTGCAAAGCGATCTTTTTTATTATTGAACAAATAAGATAAGCCAAGTGACTCTAAGGTGTTTTTTTTTTTTTACCGAAACCCTTGTACCGGTAATCCTTTGGTTATCCGTTTTTAAACCATGTAATGATAGTATCTTTTCACAAATATTTTTAAGGTGGTCTGCTCAGAAACATGCAGTGGTCGATAAAATGTTTAAGTTGCAACATATGACTCATTCGAATTTGTTCCCAGCCAAATGAGTTATTTTCGCACATAAGGAATTCTGTACCTTTATGTAACCATTTAATAGTTTTTTATTTAACTGACAGATCGTTAATTCGATAGTTAACTTGGGTTTTTTGGCACTATTGGACATGTAATAATATATTTTCTTGCTTGTAAACACAGCTTTACTGCGACTAATTCACAAATTTAGCATATTTTGTGGGTTTTTTTAAAGACAGACATTTGTCTATAAACAGCATAGACATTGCAAAGGTGAGCAAACAGCACATAACGGACAGGCTGGAACAGCACCAAAAACTAGAAAAACGGAGATAAACAGTATACAAACAAGAAAAAAAGTTTTTGTTAAACAAATTATTCAACATTTTTCTAGAATCTTTTTCAACATGCAAATGAATGAGTATTTAAGATTGATATCAGGCAAAAGTTTAAGTAAACTTTGATCTCTCTTTTCTTCCTTGAATTTCTGTCGTGTTGTTTATAACACCCAAACATCACTTTGATAACCTTGCAAAAGCGCTATCCTCCGTGAAGCTGTAGTTAATTGCTGTTACTCTCGGTTCAGAAATGATAGAAGCTGGAAAAGATAAATAAAGAAGAAAAAAAATTACTTTAAGTTATTTTAAACAAGCTTGCTTGGACGTGGCAGTTTTTGGTTAAAGAGTGGGATTATTGGTATATTTTTAACATCGCTGAACTTAAATGATAATGTTTCATTTTAAATAATGCTGCGCTCAATGCCTTTTTTACACGGTGCAAAACACGACATACCTTGTACGATTAAGCGCCATGGGGCACGGCTAAATCCGCCGATTTTAATACATACAAATTACGTCGTGTCTGCACCTTGTCATGACAAACAAGACGTACCGTGTAATTTAGGCCACAAAGGGGTTAACAGAATGGTCCATTTATTGTATCTAGCTATGTAGAATTTTTACTAAGGCAACAGTTAAGTTGGTTAGTAATGTTAAAAGCATAGTTGGTTAGTAATGTTAAAAGCATAGTTGGTTAGTAATGTGCAAAGTATAGTTGGTTTGTAATGTTAAAAGCATAGTTGGTTAGTGATGTTAAAATAATAGTTGTTTAGTAATGTTAAAATCATATTGGTTAGTAATGTTAAAAGAATAGTTGGTTAGTAATGTCAAAAGCATAGTTGGTTAGTGATGTTAAAATAATAGTAATGTTAAAAGAATAGTTGTTTAGTAATGTTAAAAGCATAGTTGGTTGGTAATGTTAAAAGCAAACACAAAAAAACCCTCAAGCATAAAAAGATGTATCCAAAAGCTTAGAAAAAAAGACACCTTGGTTCTTGCTTTTTTTTTAAAGTATAAATAGGAAAAGTTTTAAATAGCAGCAAAGTGTGGTATACTAATAATTATCCGAGGTAACACAGCAGACATGCGATGTGGTGAAAAAGAAAAGAAATTACTTATCTTTTCATAGGTTTTCCAAACTCTAATTTGCTAAGCTTGTTTCGACAAAGACAGAAGGCCTCAGAAGCTCTTTTTATCGGACGTTTTCATTGAGCCAATCAGCGAGCCACATCTTCAGCCTATCGTTTTTAACGTCTGGCATTGAAAGAAATGGAAGGTAAAAAGAAACTAACATAAGTAGTATTCCTCTTTCTTTGTTATAATTATATTTCATAAATGAAATATAAAAAAACCAATTGATCATGCGACAGTTACAATGTCAGCTTTAATTTTTTTTTATGGCGTGTGCAGTTACAGAGAGGTAGGTAATTCAGGTTTCCAACTTTAAATGTAGATTTATTGTTGTAATTAAAATAATGAATTGGCAAAACACTGAAAATTTTAATAGAATTCTTGGTTTATTGACATTTTCTTATAACGCTCTTTGAAACTATTCAACAAGTTGACAAAATTAAAGCTAGTTTTTCTGTTGTACGAGACATCGCTATTTTTTGCATCAAAAGGAGCCACCTTACAAGTGGTCAGAATGATGTAGCTTGACTTACCCACATTGCCTTAATTAACCAGGGTAATTAGGAACGCAAGTCAGACATATTTTACATTGAACTTCTAACATTCAATCTGTATTCTAGGCCCTTGATGAGGTTTTAAAAAAATTATCTTGCTTATCTATATCTTGACTTAATCCTGAAAACTAAAATGTTTGTTTACATAACAGACTGGTTTATTTGAAATGCTAAGTCAAGACTTGTCTTAGCCTGACCTCTCTTGACTGGCTCTAATTAAGTTTACCCATCATATAGCTTGTATCACCGAAACATCATTTTGATAACCAACGTCTTACGTTCTTATATCTGCACTTTCCCCAGTGAAGCTCTTATGCTGTTACTTTCAGTCCAGAAATTATGGCAGCTGGAAATAAAAATAGAATAAGAAAAAGTTACCATGTTAACTTGTTCTAAACAAACAAAAGATCAAGCTTGATATAAAAGCATTTGATTTAACAAAATGGTCACATTAGTTAATTTATTATATCTCACACGCTACAATGTATACTAAGGCAAAAGTTTTAGTTGGTTAGTAATGTTAGAATCAAAAACAAAAAATCGTTAAGCAAAAACTCATGCCAAGATGTAACAAAACACAGGAAACAAAGACCCCTAGGTTTTTACAGTTAAGTTTAAAAAGAAGTGGATTGCGCCATTCTTATAAAAATTCTGAAGAAGATATACCCGTAAGTTAAAATATTTAACTAAAAAAAACAATCTTGTACTTTAAGAAATTATTTAGCTATTGAATTACAGCAGACACGCAATGTGGTAACAAAAGAAAAGAAATTACTCATCTTTTTAAAGGGTTATATCAAATCCAATTTGCTAAGCTTGATTGGACAAAGAATGCATAAGAAGCTCTTTGTGTCAGAAATTGTGAGCCGATAAGCGAGCCACATCTCTAGCACATCATATTTGACATCTGGCATCTGGCATTGAAAGAAGGGGAAAGAAAAAAAAATCGAATGTAATACTAATTCAATTCTGAAAACAAAAATGTTTTAACAAAGATAAACTGTGCAGAAGGAGGTACAGCCTATATCCGTATCCGACGTGAACTAAACATCTATACCTTCAATAAAATAGACATTATTTTTGTTTTACAGTAGCAGAAATATTGCCGATTCCTTTAGTAGGAAAAACCAAACAACTTCACCCTCAAGGCTACCCTGAACCTTCACCCTTGCCCCTGCTCTCTCTGTATCTCACTCTGGCCGTCTCCTCTCGTTATCTCTCTTCTCTTTGTATTTTATTGAACACTAGAAAAAAATAGATTTAATATTTAACAAGGTCACCATAGCACGAGACTGAGCTTAAAATTTTTCGGCGCCGTGGTGACACTGAACAGTGCCATATGGACTGGGAATGGGGAAGTGCTGCATCGCGACTCACTGGAGCGGAGGGTTTAGTAATGTTGTATTAACTTTACTTACACTGTTACAGCATGCCTACCTATTAAAATGTATAGTATTAGTCTAAGAGATCTAACTACACATTTGTACCAAGTCCTAGACATAAGTTATTTGCCTATGTATCGTATCGTTAAGCATAAACTAACAAAAATAATCATCTAATCAAACCGGGTCACAAAAAGAATAGAGAGCACAGGGAGAAAAATACACAACAAAGATGACTATTTAAAAGGCTCTAAATTAAGACTAGTCGACTTTGGTCTGACTTGTCTCAGTAGGCTTTGATTATATTTCCCAGACTTGTCGGTTGTATCACCCGAGGCGTCGCTATTATCACTTAAACATCACTTTGATAACCGATGTCTCATGTTTCTTGTATCCGCAATGTCCCCCTGTAAGCTCTAATGCTGTTACTTTCAGTCCAGAACTTACGAAAGCTGGAATAGATAAAAAAAGAAGAAAAAAAATTAAACGTATCAACCTTTTTTAATAAACAAAAGAGCAAACTTGGAAATAACAGCATTTGATTCAAGAGAATGGTCGAATAGGTTCATTTATTGTAACTAAATATGTACAATGTACGCTAAGGAAAGATTTGTTAGAAATGTTAGATGAAAAAAACAACCATGAGGCAAAAATTCAGGCTGAGGTGTAATAAATTGCAAAAAAATTAAATCTTGCTTCCTACCTTTACATTTTCTCATCTTTATATCTAAGCATCATTGGGAAAAGTTTAAAAAGCAGCAAACTGCGCTATACTTATAATAATTATACTAAGTAGATATATCTAACAGTAAAATTATGTAATAGAAAAAAATGTTCTACTTTAAAAAAAATCTATAAGTATTGCAAAACAACAGAAATACTACGTGATAAAAAATAAGAAAAAATTACTTATCTTTTCGATGGTTTTTCAAACTTTAATTTGCTTAGCTAGATTCAACAAAGACAGAATGCTTGAGGAGCTCTGTGTCGGACGTTTTGGTTAAGCCAATATGATCCAGCCAAATCTTAAATCTTCAGCACATCATATTTGATGTCTGGCATAGAAAGAAGGGGAAGGAAAAAACACAAAGTAGTACGCCTCTACCAATGTTACTGTGATGATAATAAATGAAATTAAAAATAAATTGATCAGGTGACAGCGTCAATGTCAGCTTGAATTTTTTTGTTGTTCAGCCTTTTGGGGCTACAGTGGTGTAGTTCAGAATTCCAACTTGAAAAAAAATGTTACAATAATTTATTTCAAAGAAAATATCGACATAGGACATAAAAGAATTTGATAGTCCAAATAGTTCATTTATTAAATCTAACACTCTACAATGTTGACTAAGGAAACAGTTTGATTAGCAATAATAGATATAAAAAAATCAAAAACCCTTCAGCAAAACTCACGCCAAGATGTAGCTAAACACAAGAAACAAAGACACCTTGATTCTTACCATTAGGTTTTTTTTTTATTAAATCAAAGTATGAATGGAGAAACTTAATACAGCCAAGAGCGTTATACATATAATAATTATCCTAAGACTTAATAAAACTATAATTAAAAAAGTATGTTCTACTTTAAAAAAATTCTATAGGTATTGCAGCACAGCAGAATTGCTATGTGGTAAAGAAAACGAGAAAAATTGACCATTTTTTCAAGCGTTTTTTAAACTCCATATCAGTAAGCTTGGTTAGATAAACACACAATACCCGAGAAGCTTTTTGTGTGGGACGTTTTTATTGTGCCAATCAACAAGCCACATCTTCAGCATATATTTTATGTGTGGCATTGAAAGAAGGGGGAAGGAAAAAAAAACTTTTACTTTCAGTCCAGAAATTATGGGAGCTGAAATAGATCAAACAAAAGAAAATAACTCAAAACAAACAAAAGAGCAAGCTTTGACATTAAAGCATTTGACTGAAGAGAATGGTCCAATAAGCTCATTTCTTGTATCTAACACTCTACAATGTAGACAAAAGAGACAGTTTAGTTGGTTAGCAATGTTAAAAAAAAAACAACTCATGCTAAGATGTAGCAAAACACAAGAAATAAAGACACCTTGCCTATCATCGCCATTTTTTATTACCTTTTTTCTAAGTATGTGCAAGAAAAGTGTGCTGTACTAAAAATTATCTGAAGTAAATATATCTAAAAGTAGAATTATTTAAAGATGTCTAAACTTATTGTATAACAGCAGACATGCAATGTGGTGGAAAATTGAAAAAAATAGGCCTACTTATCTTATCTTTTTAAGGGTTTTCTAAACTTCTATGTGCCAAGTTATATTAGACAAAGACTTCATGCCCGACCTAGAAGTTCTTTGTGTTGGACGTTTTCATTGAGCCAATCATCAAGCCGCATGTTCAGCATATCATATTTGACGTCTGGCATTAAAAGAAAGGGAAGGTAAAAAAAAACTGAAGCTGCTTTAACCAAAACATGGAAAAGTTACAGACCTATAGAATCATTGTCTTAATTTCCTTGGTTAACCCTCAGAGGGCCAACTATAGGAAAATCGAAAATATTTTTCTGATAGCAATACATTTTTTTAAAAGCTCTTTTCTCTGTATATTTTTACACTTTTATAATAAACTTTGGTTTTTTACTGAGAGAAAAAGGCTAAACTTCATCATAAAGCCTAAAAATTGCTCATTTTTTGAACAAAATGAATAAAAAAATGCGGAAAAGTCATGGAATTGCTACCGAATTTTCCAAAATGGTTGGCCTTCTGAGAGTAATAAAATATGCCACGCAGGCTTTTTTCACTGCTTTGAAATAAGAGAAACACGCTTTCTAAAGAAAAAAAATAACTAAATATCAAACACTTTTTAAAAGGCTGTACTATGATAATATACGCAAGAATTTTATTGTTTTGTGTTTTGTTCTCATTTATAAGATCATCTCTCCATCTTTTATCTTACCATGTTTTAGTTTCAAAAACCAAGTATTCTTCATCATGACATTAGCTTATTTTAAACGAAAGATCAAGCTTGTACATGAAAGCATTTGCTTTAACAGAATGGTCCAATTTAGTTCATTTATTGTATCAAACACCTTACAATGTGTACTGAGGCAACAGTTTAGCTGGTTAGTAATGTTATCAAACAAAAACAAAACCCTTAAAAAACTCATGCCAAGATATAAAAAAAGACAAGAAACAAAGACACCTTGGTTCTTACCATTAGGTTTTCTTACCTTTTTTCTACATATAAATGAGGAAAGTTAAAAATGCGGGTGAGTGCGCTATACATATAAATATTATACTGTAATGTTTATCTTAAGCCAAAGTGGATATGTATTTTAACTGAAAAAAGAATGTTGTACTTTTAAAAATTCTATAAGTATTGGAGCACAGCAGACATGATATTTTGGTACAAAAAAAAAAAAAAGAAATTACCTATCTTTTCAAGGGTTTTCTAAACTCAAATTTCCGAAGTTTGATTCAACGAAGAAAGAATGCCTGAGAAACTCTGTGTCAGACTTTTTCCTTGAGCTATTCAGCGAGCCAGTTCTTCAGCACATAACCCTAGTTGACGCCTGGCATTGTAAGAAAGGGAAGGAAAAAAACAAAAAGTACACCGCCTTTTTCTATGTTACTGTTGTACTTAAAAAATGAAATACAAAATTAAATTGATTGTGTCATAGTTACAATGCTAGCTTGAATTTCTTTTTGCTCAGCTGTATGCAGTTAGTGGCTTAGTTCAGGTTTCCAACTTAAGATGGGCACTGATTCTTTTTTTTTAAATGCCAAAACAGTAAGAATTTTAATACAATTTTTGTTGCAATAACATTTTCTTAACATGTTCTTTAAACTATTCAAGAAGTCGACAAAATTATAAGTAGTTTTCCATATTTTACCACATAGAGTTCTCAACATTAAATCTGTGGTCTAGGCCCTTGATAAGGTTGCAAAAAATGATAATCTTTCTTATCTCTCTCTTAACTTATTTAATTTTTAAAACAAAAAAGTTTTTAAATATAACTAACCAGTTTATTTAAAAGGCTCTAACTTGAGATTAGCCTGAGTGACTTGTGCCTGACTTGGCTTTAAGTATTCCCAACATGTTGCTTTGTCCCCAACGCGTCTTTTGTATTAGTGAAGCATCGCTTGTACAACCGACGTCTTATATATCTTGTATCTGCACTGTCCTGCGTGAAGCTCTAATGCTTTTACTTCCAGTCAAAAAAACATGGAAGCTGGAAAAAATTAAAAAGAAGAAAAGAGTTACCATATTTACCTATTGCAAACAAACAAAAGAGAAGTTTGGAAATAAAAACATTTGATAGAAGAGAATAGTCCAGTATGTTGATTTAGTGTAACTAGCATGATCATGAACATACCTTGGCACATCTCCTGCAAATTTTTCACCTAAGTCGTATTGCCAATGATATTTAACGTAACCATTAACAAAAATAAGGGTCACACTTTATTAAAGCCAACTTCTAAAACAGATTTACCGAACCATTGTCCTATTTTCCTTGGTTCAGTCCATCAAATGCGACAAGGTAGACAGGCACTATGGTGTTGTCCCGAGGCAAACAGCAAGCAAGAGCGTTGTCTTCAGACGACCAGCAAGCAAGAGCGTTCTCTTCAGGCAACC
>BMAT01000639.1:130196-140319 GCA_019649035.1 Elysia marginata
CAGTGCACCATGCAGGTCTTGCTACAGCTGCCCACTGGGGAGACAGGTTTGTGATGTTCAAGGAGATGCTAGCTTTTACATATCAACAGTGGGCTGCGTGTAAACCCCACAAACCGCAGGTCCTCGCGTGGCAAGTAGGGGAATGGCCTTTAGATATTTGGTTTAGGAATCTTCAGCCTAAATCTTTTTTGAGAATAAAGTCAATATGTCAACATCCTTTTTTTTTTCCTTTACTTTTAACTTATGCGCCCTGACACTCTTAGTTACAGACAAGGACAGACTCGATGCATTCCATAGAAAACAATTCAAAAGAGTCCTTAAAATCCAATACCTGACAAAAATATCAAACCATTCACTTTACAAAAAAAAAAATGTGGAGAAGTTCCTCTATCCCTCCAAGTACTTGAGTCAGATGGAGACTGTTTGGACATATATTAAGATGAGATCCGTGTATTCCAGCAAATGAAGCAATGCAGTTCAATTTTGTAGAAAACAATAAAAGACCAGGGGTAGACCAATAACTTCCAGTTACTTGAAATAACAACCTCAAACATGTTCCGGGCGAGAAAATGACTTAACCATCACAGAAAGACACGGATTTAATTGGAGACATTGCTTAGAACCGAGTCGAATGGAGGACCTTCATCGTGGATATAAGAGGAGGAGCAGCTGAAGCTGTGCGGTCAGGCGACCCTACAAGCGAGCAGCTATAGATGATGATGATGACTCTTAGTTAAGGCTACCCCTCTTCCTTTCAGACTTTTTGGGTGATGGCTATTCCTAGCCTACAATATATAGGCTTCAGAATAAACCAGCCTAAAAAAGATACAAGAAACCTATTTCAAGCAAAGTTTTTCCTCTTTTTCATGCTATTTTAAATCAGCAAAAAGTCTGAATGACTTATTCAAAAATAATATTTCTAGCAAGTTTTTTGAAGATAGAAAAACTGCTGTTCCCTAAAATGTTTGTGCCCTGAAGTATGAAAACATATACGTCATTTAGGTTGGTCTCAAAACATATTGTATCTTGCAACCATTGCGAATAAGTTTTCATTTTTAGAGGGAAAAAATCTACTTATGAAAGTAGATTTTCCTCTTTTCCTGTAGATTTTAAGCTGAAAAAATGTTCAATGTATTTCCACAAAACTTTAATAATTTAGAAGCTCAGAAAAAATGCATTGCTTAAAATATCAACTCTTTTGTAATGTGAAAGTTGTGATATTCGACTCATTCACACTGGCTGCCAAATATTTGTTTCAATTTTTTGTTTTTGTTTTGTCTGTTGATATAAACCAAGTTTTTACAGCTCCTATAAAAGGAATTAGTTTAAAAGAAAAAAAAAGAAACTTCAGACTTTGAAATGCAAGCAGTAGCTTAACATCAAACATTTGCCTCTCCTTCTCGTCAGTTCCAATCAACATTCCAGCAACCATCAACAAACTGCACTACATGGGCGCCAGTCAGCTTCAGCAGCAGCTTCAACAATCACACCAGCAGCAGCAGCAGCAGCAACACCAAAAACTGCAAGAGTCACAGATTCTACCAACCTTTCCCAAACTAACCCCAGCACCGCCATTATCTGCGGCGCCCACAAACCAGACGACTACTATCAAACAGGTGAGGAATATGTGTAGAACTGCCAACCAGAAAACGATTTCAGTATTTTAGAACCAAGATACTTGGGTACTGATATCTCCTTATCAGCTCTGCAGAGAGCATAGGCCCTTAACAATCCGTCTCCTCTGTGGCCTGTCCTGTGAGGAATATGTGTAAACTTTCCAACCAGTACTAATTTCAGTATTTTAGTAGCAGGATGAAAATACTGGAATACTGATCTCGCTCAGGAAATGAATGAAAAATATATCAAAAGCTGCTTATTTTAGTCCTTTCCTTTCCAAAACTGCCCCAGATCCTCTCAGATAGGACTCCATTCAGCCTTATTGTTTGATGGCTATTCCCAGTCCTCATTGAGAGAATTTATAATCTCTATCAAGGGGTTAAAATATTTTGAAAAATTTTCCTTGTATATAATATATTTTGTCCTGTGCAGCCATGGAAACATTGAAATTACAGCTCAAAATAAGTCATTTTAGCTTGTTGATCTCCTCAAATTCTTTCTAATATGAAATTAATGCAAATTTTTTTCCTTATTTTCCTGTGAATGATTCTCACTGAACCCCATATTTTCCTAATGAAATAACCCAGGTCGTAATTAAGATATCAAAATATTTTTTTCACTGCCCGCAAGGGCTTTTGAGCAGCTTTCATCAATGTAATAAATTTACAAGTGTCAAAACACTGCAACTACAATCATTTTTTGAGAATGCTACTCGGTCTAAGGTTTATTTTTGATATTGCTTTGATATTGCTTTCATGGTTAGATACATCTGGTGCAAATCAGAATTTTCATAAAGGTATGTAATAGTACATTCTAAAAAAAATATTTATAATATTTTCGACCCTTTCAGACATTGAAAAAAATGTACATTTGAGGCGAACAGGATAAATCAGGCACAAGTAAAAGTTTTGATATATTGAGCTATTATTATTTCTCCTTTAACAAAAGTGGTTTATACGCCTTGTAGAACCACAAATAAAAAAAAACTCTAGCTTTTGTAAACTTGAGGTATATATGTTTGAACAAATAAAAATACTTTTAAAGAATAAAAGTTCATACCTGCCATTATATGTTCATGACAGTTTTAATGTTTCTCAGAAAAGTTTGGATGATAGAATAGTAATAATAATGATGATTAAAATAATAGTAATATTAATCACAACAATAATAGTAATGATACTGATAGCAGCGGTAATAATAATGATGATTAAGATAATAATAATAATAGTAATTGTAAAAGTCCACAAAGTGCTGTTAACTTCTTATCTTGCCTAGTGAGCCCTGTTATAGCAGATTGGCATTCAGTCTTTTACAAACATTTCATTGCATTAAAGGCGTTTCCACTAAAAGGCAGTGAAAGATGTTAGCATTCTGGATTGATGTGCTTTAACAGCTTCATCTCTATGAGCCTATGAGTTCACAAGGTAATTCAGTCCAGCCTGTTGAGGAACCAAACCCATCTTACCTCTCAGAAGGTCAAAGATTTTTAGAGCAAAATATAGACGATTGGGATATGATACACTCCATCTTCTCATATCATGTAAATTTGATTGAGGAATAACAACTTATTATATATCTATGGACTCAGAATCAAATAGCCTTCTTCTGTTGATAGATATTTCAAACTTGTAACATCATTTTCTGAGCACTGGGTGTCATTAAACTGGATGATAGCATTTTGATGGAGACAACGGATTTATCATAATTTTGCAAACTCAAAGAATAAATCTTTTTTTTTTTCAAAAGGCTTTGTTTTAACTTTAGTTCAGAATCAAAGTACATTAAAAGAGATAAAATATGTCAAAAGTCACATAATTTCAATGGAAAATAAAAACACCCTGACCAATTTTCAACCTCACTAGATTTAAAAGAAATGTGATGCATCCCTACGGTTTGGGGCTCTAGGTACATCTGGGGTGTTGTGATTTATTGGTATCACTGTATACTACACATTCTAAAATTTATTTTGTTACCAAGTTTATTTCAGATGATAAACTTACTATATGTAATTTAAAAAATTAGGTCTAGGTTACGGGTTTCTTGCTTTATCCGGCTATTAATCAAAAAAGCCTTCGGTACCTAGTGCCCCGAACTGTCGCAATGCGTCACAAATGTTTGTAAAAAATCGCAAAATCTTTAGGATGTTAGTTTTTTTACTGTGAATTGAAGAAAATTTCTTTCTAAATCATCTTTATTACAAAAAAAAAACTCTCACTTACTGAGACTTTAATAAAAAAAAAAAACAACAGTTAGTATGTTTTTAAATTTGTTTTTTATATAAAGTAATGAGTCATACAGTTTTGAAACTGGAAGAAATTGGACCGACAAAATCTGTTTTCTAATCATGACCAGACGCATCACATGAATCATCCTGTCTGTAATTGTGATCTTCACCATCCATTTCCTTGTATTTATGTGATTTCTACTTAAGTTATGGTTTGCAGACCAAAACAAAACAGCAACCAGTTATTCAAGATGGCGGAAGAAAGGATGAAATCATGCATTATTTTTGCCACTTGTAGACACAATATTTATTTGATTATTAAAAACATCAAAACTGTTTTTTTTTTTTTTGGTTCTTCTGGAAAAATTAGACTTTTATTTTAAAAAAAAACCGCAAAATTAAATATACCTGTTATGAAAATATGGAAGAAGTGTTCATCTTATAAATAAGTGGTAGCGTCCTATTTAAAAAAGTTTTGATTTTTCTATTGTTGGTCTTCTCAGTATTAAGGACTACAGACATTATTTTGATAGCCACGTCCAGATAACTCCAACCTGTTTAGTTTGAATACTTACAGTTTAATAAAAATTGAAGTCAGAATCAGATTCTTTTCATGTAATGTATATTTTCAGGTTGACTTTCAGATAATTTGAAGTTTGAATTTTGTTCATGTGGGTTTGATATATATATACTAGACTGTAATATATCAAGGGCCATATTTAAAAAAAAACAAACCACTCTTTATTTTACTTTTATCAGAGATTAAAAGCCCAACTTCAAAGCCAGCTCAGCCCAACTGCAAAAGCAGGGATTCTGGGAGATTCTGTGACCGGTGCAGCGACCGTACTGCAAGAACATAGGAATTCTGTCTCTGCTTTCAACACGGTAGCAACTGATTCTGTGCCAACACCTGCCTCGTCCCTGGTAGACTCGACCTCTCCCATCATGATGTTGGACTCGCCTAACTCGGAAATGAATTTGTCTGATTCTTCAGACTACTCTATTGATAGGTAAGAGATTTTACGGTCTGAGGATGGGACACGGTTGCAGGATTTTTTGGTCTATATCTTCTTTGTCAACAGGCCAGCCATTTTGGAAAATTATATCGAAATTTCGTAAATTCTTCTCTTTTTTTTCTGTTTATTTCTTGTTATAGTGGAATTAACTGTTCTTGACTTTGATTTTGTACAACCAAGCTTTCGTTATAGTCAATTCTTTTGAAAATGAAACAGTCTAGAAAATAAACCAAATTTAGTATATGGTGTGATGTAAAGCAGGAGGTTAGTGTCTAAAAGAAAAAGCGTTAACTTCTAATATGTAAACATTAGATAAATCTTTTAACATTTTGATGAAATGTTTAACACATTTGCGAATTTTTAAAAAAGTTTTCAGTATTTTTTCCCATTGACATAACACATTATGATATAGTTTTTGCCTCTCCAAAAAGATAAACCAAGTAAAACTTATTAAAATTGTTCTAGTATTTTAACAATGGGTTGCCTTATACCTCCAACTACAAATATCCTATAAAACACGCATTCTTTGAGAATTTTTAGACTTTTTTTAGTAGTGTATCATTATATTGCATTAACTGTAGTTTTTTACCCTGGAACCAAAGGTAAAATTTGTAATCTTTTTTTCTTTCTCTTTAGTAAAGAAAGATAATTTGTCTACACTGTAAACATAATTTAAGGAGTATTGTGTGAGGTTTGCATTTTAACCTCATGGTTGGCGTTTCCTGGACCAACTTTTGGGAATGCCTTGTAACTGAACAATACTTAAGGTGCAACAAACTGTTTAGATCTATCTCTGTTGTGCATGGGCTAATCACTAGTTGACATTCAGACTGAGTATGCATTCATTGTCATAATTAAAGCCAGAGCATATCAGAAGACCTTATGTTAACACCCTCCTCCCCTCACTCTCCCCTTGCAGCGCACAGTGTCGCCTGGTTAGAGGAAAACCAATTGCTCTAGTATAGATTGTTTCTAGACATGTTGACTCAGTGTTGAATCCAGGCGTGGTGTTATGCATTGTAATCACTTACCTGAGATTAGATACACAGTGCAAACTTATGAGACGACATTATACTGCAAAACAGTCAATTCAGTAGTCGGATTAACATAAAATTTTTGGCAAGCTTAGTTTCACAAATTTTTCAGTACTTTAAATACAAGTTGGCAAAGTAGACCTTTGGCTTTATTACGGCGTAGGTTGTTTTTTTTGACAGCTTTCCTTAGCTAAGTCATAAGTTCAGATATTGTAATTTAGAGTCGTAAATTGGTTTATTGAAAAATATTTGTAACAACCAAGAATTTTACAAAAGCTGAGGTTGTTATGTAAGAGGTCTGCTGTAATGAGTATTTTTATGTTTAATGTCAAGATTTAAGTGTTTTTATTCCAACTGAAAACAAAGCTTTCGCGTTGAAAACGAAAAATTTAGCATACAAAAAATTAAGCTTATAAAGGCATTAGAAATATTACTTTTTTTCAACTCATCAGCCTGTTGAGGCTTAATGTCAAAAGACAGATTTCATGGTTATATTTTCTTTTTGCATGTTGAAATATTGTGACTTGATGCATGTAACTTGTAAGTCACTACAATTTTTGCCTTTCTTTTTTTTTTCTTTTTTTTTTAAAATTCAGAAAGTATCTGATGATCAAGTCTTAGTAAACGTTGAACTTTGCAGTTTTCACATTCTAAGATATTGATTCTTTAACCAATCTATCTAAGCCTTTCTTCAGCCTTGAAGCGTTTAAAATTTTATTTTTTGAAAAAGATAATATGTTTACGATTTTAAAATTTCGCCAGCAAACGACAGAAGATGAGTCCTGATTCTGCAGATCCTGAGGAAAGGAGACGCAAATTTCTGGAGAGGAACAGGTACTGTTAAGTAAAATTGAGATTACTTCTAAAGGCCTATTAGGTATTCACCCTTCCTTGTGTTAATATGAAAACTTGCTTCTTTAATTTTTAATCTTATTTACCAAGATTCTTAAATAAAGCAAGATCATTTCTTATTGTCACATATATAATTTAGTTGAAGCACATGAAAAACCCTATGTTCATATAAGACCAATTTATTTTCACCATGTTTGGACCGCATGTTTTGAAAATACATTATGAACATATTTATGTCCCATGTTTTAATATGGATATCTTTACTTTTATATTATTATAAACTGTACAAACTTTGTAAACTGTGTGTGTATTTATACAGTTTTTATACCATGTACATTAAATTTCCACACGGAGATTAGTAAAGAATTATATCATGTTATCCTTACATACTTTGTGGTTATATTGATTAAAAAAAAAATCAATTTTTTTCTCAATAAATTTTAATACCTAATGAGACTTTATAATTTATTTTAGCACTTAAAAAAAGACTAGAACAATAGGTTATACTACCTTATAAGACCAAGAGTAACATGTTGTCTTCGGATTTTTTTCATTGGTCAGTTACATTCCTGAAGACATTATTTCAGTCATGTGAAGGATGCCGTTTTGGTCTCTATCTCTCTGTCTGTCTCTTTCTTTGTTTCTCATTATCTCTCTTTCTCAACCACAGAGCTGCGGCAGCAAGATGTCGCCAAAAGAGAAAGCACTGGATCAGCAACTTAGAGAAGAAGGCAGATGAACTTCAGAGCACAAACTCTAAACTTCAGGTGAGAAAATCTATTTACGGCTGGAGACCGAGTAAATTGTGTCAGCTTAGTTCTTGCTGTGTATGTGGTAAAACTTGAAGGGGATTTTGATAGTCCAGAAAACTTTTATAAAGACTCTATGTCAGGTTGAACAGCATGCCACGTAGATCTGGATCAAGCGAGAAGCAAAATACAGCAGCAAAGATTGAGACTATTTCGACATTGCCTATTTGGATAACCCACAAGGGGACACTGAAATAGAAAACCCATTTGAATTGCGGTCTCTAAGGGAAGACAGAATAAAGTGGAAAAAGCTGGTGGCTTCAGCAGGACACCTCAACAGGCGACTAGGATAAGATGGGATAAACGGGTAATACTCCCGATTTTGCAATGACTTTAGAGAGAAAAAATTCTGTTCCCTAAGTTTTCTTTCTGATTTCATAATAATCCCACCTGCGGGGGTTTCCAATAAACTTCAGACAATTTTCATGGTGGTTTACATTCAGGTTTAGTCACAAAATGTTAAAAATATTAAAATTTTGTACTAAAAGATGCATGTATGGTGTCTATCCTATTCCACCACAGAGTGAAGTGAAGCTGCTCCGAGGTGAGGTTGCCCAGCTCAAGACCCTCCTCATCGCTCACAAAGACTGCCCGGTCACCCAGCAGCAGAAGTCACAAGGACAGCTTCAACACGGTACGCTTAGCTTTGGTTTTTCTAGCAACAACTGTAATCATGATGCGGCTAGAATAAAGATCAGGGAATCTTTGGATGTGAATTTTTTTAATCTCATTCCTTTTTTCGTGCATTTGTGAGGCAAAAATTTCAATCAGGCATTTGTCATCAAGACAAATTTTGATCTAGAGACCTTAAACACAAAAGCCTTTCCTTTGAAAAACTTGATTTCCTCATTTGGGAGTTGTTTTTTTTTATTAATGAAAACAATAAGAATTTAAAGAGGCTAGCGTGTCAAAGTACTTACCTATGTTTCATTTGCCCTGGTTAGCTCAAATTTTTGTTTGCTTTTTCTTTATTGCGGAGTGTAGACAGAAAATTCAAGGAAATATGAATAACTTTTCAAAAGGTAAAGAACACCATCTAGGTTAAGGTTTATTTTCTTGTAGCTGTGATAACTTGCATGGGAGTTCAGATGAAGACATTTATACTAAGCAGTATTTTGACTTTTTGATGTTTGTGTATCAGTAGTTTAAATACACATATTAACTAGATAATTCAATTGGCTAAAGTGGTTGGACACAGGATTTGTATCTAACCAATAAAAAAATTCCTGAGTTCAATTTATGTTATTCCCCAAAGCAGGCAAGGAAGGAGAAAGGTTGCAGGGATGCATCAGAGATTTGTGGCCTAGATTTTGCCCTATCTCCTTATAATCAGTGTCAAGAGTTAGGGGCTGAAAACAGAAATACTTGCAATGACAATGAGGAGGAAGTGGGGCTCTTCTCTGAAGATTTCCTGCTATCTTACTACTAGTGCCAATTGGTATGGTTAACATAGGCTTCTCAAATATTCATACTCTTGTGTGTGGGCTGCGTACATCCCTAAAGGTTTCTAGTTTCATCGACTTCTTAAATTCTATGATATTTCAATGAGTAATGTCTGTGTAAATAAACATAATCTTCTATTTTTTTTATTCTATTCGCAATTTATATTCACAAAGACTTGTTTACAAGTCTGCAATATGGTTGGTCTTTATCATTTTCTTTTTTAAGGAGAGCAGGATGACATAATTGTCATGGTCAATGCATTGACATTGTGCTCTGATGATGGTTGGTTCAAGCCAAACATGGCTCATTCTGTAGTTTCCACGAGGAAGCAATGAGTTCATATTTCTCTAAACCTGGATATGAGTACCAATGCAATCCAAATATAGACAATGCTCGAATGTGTAGAAAACTTGTTAGGAAAGTCTATATATGTAGCGCTCCCACAAAATAAGTCTACTTGCGGTGTTGGTCAATTTAAGAAAATGGGCACTTTTAACCGTTTGGTCAAACTTTTACACACACTTGTTTTTGCATAATTTGAAAGTTTATAATGTTTTTCATCATCATCCTCTTATGAGAAAATCAAAACAAAATTTGTGATGTGTTTTTGGGGTTCTTAAAACAAGGCAAAGCCGTTTTGGCTTCTATAATATGAAAACGTAAAGTCCAATTTTCTTCACTTTTTAAAAATTAGGCCTCTTGGATTGGTTGTCTTTCAACAACACTAACTCAGAACCTAATTAAGATATTCACATAATTTTGTCACCATCTTAGAGAGCTTCCAAAGGCCTTTCTAATTATGTATACAACTCCACATCACAAAATTCCACATATAGACTCATTTTGTGGGACCTCTACACATATTACAATGCTCTTTACTAATTGTGAGGCAACCAATGTGAATCAGGCACATCTCTCTTACACTAATTATAAGTTAGAGCTACCTAAATGCAACAATTTTCAATATAGTAAAGCATTTTTAATTGTCTTCGAAGTGAAATAACTCAACGTATACATAAGCTTTAACGATTCTTTTGTTCAACTTGTTCAAGGCCAAAAAATGCAGTTTTAGAGAATGTCTTTAACTCAACATGCTAAAATTCTGACTTGTGCCTTATATCTCCTCAC
>BMAT01000653.1:55413-83535 GCA_019649035.1 Elysia marginata
CTTGAGTACAATCTTTTAAAATGCACACGACAGATTTATTTATAGTAATAAAAAACATCCCTATACAAGACTCTAATATCTACATTAACAGACTCAAGGCGGATCATCTGCTTATACCAATTTTAAAGTCCTTGGTTTGAATCAGCCGGGGATCGAACCACGCACCTCACGATCTCTGAGCGAAGGTCTTACCGCTAAGCCACAGAGCCGGTATTCTTCCATTGTAGCAAAAAAAAAAAACAAACAACCAAATACATGTATTCAAAAAGTATCCCTAGTCAGTGGAAGAGGCTTAATGAACACATCGCGAAAATATTCATGAATGTGCGGATTTCTTTATATTTTAAACTTAACATTCACCAAATAATTTCTAACCAGGTTTATTAGATAAATCTTATGTTTAAAAATCAACTTAAAGAACAAAAAAATGAGCAACATGTGTTCGCTTTTACTCTATCGTATCTATGTTGCTGATATTTGAGAATATAAAGAAGTAGCTTAATTTTTCCTCGACAAGTGATAACTGTTTGACGAACAGACTAGCTCTGGAAAATTAAGCCGACTCGTAGACCTACTTTGAGAGATTGTAAATAAAAGCAAGGCAAAGGCACAATAAAAATTCATTATTAACCTCGACCGAATTGACATTGTCACAGCCCACAGGACTGGTGCTAGATAACACTATGGATATAAACCAGCCACATAATAAGTTGTATTAACTTTTAATCTGTTCTGACATCTCACTTTTGAACCTCAATTCTCATTCTCGATGTTACTCTCAACTTTGACCCCCATCCTCCGACCTCACCCACCCCTTCTAATATGCAATTCGTGATAAGAAGTCTAATAATGGTGCAATGACTGTGTCCAATGTTTACAGTCTTTGTTCCAATTTTGCACTCCATGTAAACAAATTCATTTCCGTTTTATATAAAGTTTTATATTTTCTTATGTTATCTTATCTCCAACCAGTGTCTGACCTTCTGGTACCACATGCAAGGCAGCCAGATGGGCATCCTAAGGGTGTATATTAAAACGGGTAGTGGTCAACAATTGACCACCCCTCGCTGGATAAGGACTGGAGAACAAGGGAACACCTGGCTTAAGGCATTACTCTCTATCGAGGACAATAAACCCTACTCGGTTAGTACTGTAGCTACAATCTCTGCTGTATCTAGTTCGGTGTTTAGTTCTTTGTCCCGGAAGTGGCTGTAAGTCATGTACTCACAATCTCTGCTATATCTGGTTCGGTGCTTAGTTCTTTGTCCCAGAAGTGGTTGTAAGTAAGACTGAATGCATGGATAGTTTAATTTTAAGATATGGAGAACTTCAGCTCTTTAAGATCTCCTGCTGTGCTCTAGGTAAAAGATTACCAATTATGGGTTGATGGCTTATTACGTAATATAGTACTTTACCATCAAGATGGCGGACGCTTTTGAAAGTGTGGGCTAAAAATCTTTTGTGCACTGAATTAATATAGTGCTGCGTGAATTAAAAGCGAGACAGCTGGAAGAAGATGATGATGATACTGATGATGATGGCGGTGATGATGATAACGATGGAGTATAAAGGGTTTGGGATGTAGTGGTGGTGTTTCTAAAGAAATGAGAAGAGTTTGAGGAAGGAAGAAAAAGCAGAAATACACACACCCTTAGACAAAGACAAAAATAGAGTAATTAACGAGCAATAGAGATAGGGGGAGAGATGTAGACCATGAAAAACATAATAATCTTATTCTGAGATTTAGGGGAAGATGCAAAGAGAAACATACCCAGATGTAAAACGATAAATCGAGAATAAACTGTAATAAGGAATATATAAAATGTTTCCAAAAATATTGAATATTACTTTCACTTGATTTATTCGATTTAATAAAACTGTCTGACATTAAGTTGGTATAAACCACTGTTCTCATGACCTCATGACCTTTGACATTCACCTCCAGGTGGTGCTGGAGGCAGAGAAGAACTCCTTCACCTCCCTGGGAGATATTGCAGTGGACGACATCTACCTCGCGGATGGCTTCTGTGCAGGTAAGATGGTTGGGCCTGGTGTTTGGTGTTTCTATCATAAAGCTGTGTTAAGTGAGGCCTAAATTTTATGTATGTTGCAGGTTGTATGATACTGGCATTTACCTGTCTGTCTATCTATCTTTCTTTTTTCTTTCTTTCTATCTATCTCTCTATCTAGCTATCTATCCACTATCTATATATTTCTTATCTATCTTTATGTATGCTTGTCTGTAAGTCATATTTCTACCCATTTACGATCTGCCTGTCTATCTACATACATATCTCACTGTCTATCTATTTATGTGTCTTTTTATGAATATATTTATCTATCTCTATCTGTCTGTCTACATAATGACCTATGTACCTATCTATCCAACTATCTATCTTGTCACCATAAGTATGTCGTAATTGTTTTGTTCTTTTGTTTTTGTATTTCGCCACTCATTTTTCTCTTTACACACGTTGATCCACGTTTCATTTGACATGCATAAACTTCTTAAAATTCATATCTCTCAACGCTGACTGTCTCCCCTTGCTTGTGCCCCCCCCTCCATCCCGTGTGATCTAGACATAACGTCGACCGCGTCCCCGGGTGTATCCTCCGCCCCGTTAGCGTACGGCGCCACCGTCAGGTCATGCGACTTTGAGGACGACACTACGATCTGCGGCTACACCCAGGGGTCAGCCAACACCTTCAACTGGCAACTGACCACCCAGGGCACTGGCACGGTCAACACTGGACCAAACAGCGACCACACTTACCAGACTCCTAAAGGTATTGTAGTTATTGGAGGTTTTTTCTATATCATTATTTTAACATAGTGTTTCGTGCGCATGTTTCATGACTGTAGGTGTTCTTATCTAGTGGAATAAGTTCGACTTTCCAATCGGAATTCAGCGAAACGGAAAATCCCAGTGAAAAGAAAGAAAAAGAAAGAGGATGTTTGATAGCAAAAGAATCAATAATGCCATGAAAAACATTGCGACTGGTTTTACAAGTGTAGAGCTTACGTGGTGAATTTGATTTAGTAAATTTGACTTAAAACCGCCGAGATTAAAGATAAAATTCGATTTATCATGTTTTCATTAATTATATATACATAATAATTTTCTTACAGGCCACTATGTCTTCATTGACGCATCTGGTGTCCCGATCGGTGCTAAGGCCCAGTTTATCTCCCCTCCCTACAACGACGCAAAGATCGGGGACGTGTGTCTTCATTTCTTCTATTTTATGTATGGCTCTAACGTCGGCGCTCTCAATCTTTACGTTAAGGTAGGGTACACGTCTTTGACTAACCAACTTATAAAGTACAGTGGGACCTGGATAAGGTCAAACCTCGGGACCGGAATAAAAATGTTGACTTTGAGGAAGAGTTGACTTTAACCGTTACAAAGATATAAAGAAGTGTGAAGTGGCACTACCAAAAGGGTTGACCTTAAGCAGGATTGTCTCTTAAACATGTTGACTCCATGAAATGCAAATTGAAATTGCGTAATGAGTATAACGTTATTGCGTACTTGTTTTGCAGTTTTTGTTGCCTAATTTTTATAATTATCTTTCATCTCGTACAATGAATCGCTGTTACCAGATAAACCTTATGTTACCAACGTTTTGATTGTCGTAAGTAAACGATTAAAACATTAAATCTGATATTAATTTTTTTTCTTTATCTCTCTCTCTTTGCTTGTCTCTGTAGTCAGTCACTTTCATAAGTGAACAATTAAAACATTCAATCTGATATTAATTATTTTTTATTTCTCTCTTTCTTTTGTTTGTCTCTGTAGTCAGTCACCCAGAGCGCTCTGGGTCAGCCGATCTGGAAGATGACGGGCAATCAGGGTCAGAGGTGGATACAGACAGAGGTCACTATCAGAGCGGCCAGCTTTAAAGGCGCTTACCAGGTGAACACACAAATATGCACACAATTTAATCAGCACTAGAGGTCTTATACATTGCATAAACCTGATAATTGGTCAAGCAGTATCGGTGAATATCGGGCATGCTGCAAGACGAACTTCAATTGTGGGTAAAGTTTTAACTCTCTCTGTTTACTCAAGTTTACTTGATCTGTCAGTCTCATCCAGCTCTTCTGTGGGTTTGGTTGTTTTCAATTTTACGTAACGTCCCAGTCAACTTCGAGGTTATATCAGAAACGGCGCTTGGGACAATTGAAAGTATGCTGCCACATTGTGGTGTAAGGAGCGCTTGCAAACACCACACACAGTCATATCATCCTGACACCGGGCCGACCAGACTTAACACTTATCCATTAAGCTAGACACTAGGCGGATCAGCTGCTGTTACCAATTTCAAAGTCCTTGGTTTGACTCGGTGGGGATCGACCCACGCAGCTCCCGATCTCTGAGCGAGTGTCTTATCGCTAGGCCACAGAGCCGGTCCTCTTCTGCTGGAGTAGGTAGTTCAGTAGAAAAGCTCAAGAGCTAAATCTAAGCTGAGAGATCACCAAGAGCCTAAGGCGAACTACTCTAAACGAATATTTAAAATTCATGCAACAGCTCTCTTCTGTGAAATTAGCTCTATCTTTCTTATTGTCTTTACTCTTATCAATTGAAAGAATTATCTTTTAAAAATTGTATGTCGCGACACGCCTCTCAAATATGGCGTCATTTACAAATACGTTTAGTCACCTCTCTCATTATTGTCTTAATGGGAGATCATAAAGAACATAAAATCCTATGATTACTTTCACAAACACTTAGTGAGCATTGCCATGTCACATACATTTTTGGGTGTTTCCCTTTTAACACGGTTTTAATGAATTGAATTAATTTTTGTATGTACGGATTAATCTGATTCAAATGGGCATCTTTAAGAAAACGCTACAACTTCTGAAGAAAACACTAAAGTATCCAAAGTATAAAAGAAACTTTCAAACGTATATAGTTTATTTAAGGTTTATTTTTTTACAAACTTCCACAGATCATATTCGAAGGAATCCGCGGCACCAACTACAGGGCTGACATAGCGCTGGACGATATTTCCTTCACTGCAGGGGCTTGTTCAAACCAGGGTGAGTATTTGTGTCTGAACACAGCGGAATGTTAGAGGTAGCCAAGGCATTCATGGATGTTGTAGATCACAAATAGGGCACAATCGTATAGTTTCTCTTTATAAACTATAATTTTACCTAATTTCGAACCAAAACCCCGCCCCTTCATTTTGATATCAAAACACAAATAACGCTTTCAGCATGCACTCGTCGTTTTTCACTTTCGTATTAATAATGGTTATTATGCGCGACGTACTCAGTAATGTCACAACTAGTCTACAGATACCGTGGGGCCCTTTGAAACGGAAAAAAATCTAGTTGGGATATATATAGTTGTTTTTAATTGTGTTTTTCCAAGTGACTGAAATTGTTTTAGAACTGTCCTCGTTGAACCTACATCTGTTAAGTTTGCCTGGAAAAAATTTGCGTTTCCGAGGTTTCTATTTAAATAGATTTTACTGTAGACCTAATTCATACAGAGTTAGAAGAAAGGTGGCGAAATTGTTTGTCAAAAACTTTACTAAATTTTAGTTAAGACTAAGGACTGATTTAGCACTCAAGTACTTAATAAGTCTGTGCCTTATATAGCAACACTTTTAATTTCCTTGACCATCAGGAGACTGTAACTTCGAGACAGGCCTCTGTGGCTGGACGCCTCAGCCCGGACAGAAGGTCGGATGGTCATCGGTCAAGGCCAGACAGTCGCTGAGCACCCCGACAGGCGACCACACCCTTGGCAACAGTCAAGGTTTGTCAACGGTTTCTGCCGATTGGTGCTCTGTGAACAGCTCGCGTTACTTGAAACGAAGGAAAAACATATTTGGAATTTCCCCATCCTATAACGCAACTTTGTAGTCACAAGCTAAAAAGTCCAGTCGGTTTAGATTCCATAATCATTTCTGAATTCAAAACAAGTGTAACTTTTTTGTTATACAATTTCGCAAT
The DNA here is from genome assembly GCA_019649035.1 of Elysia marginata. NCBI lineage: Eukaryota > Metazoa > Mollusca > Gastropoda > Plakobranchidae > Elysia > Elysia marginata. Next base: position 61,385 of record BMAT01000653.1, read on the forward strand.
GTTGTTTTTTTTCTGTTTCTATCAAAACTTCACCTTTTAAAAATTATTAACTATTAAAAAACTGACTTTTATCTTTTACATGGCCTAAACCGCACCGTCCCTAGGAAGGTAGATTCTCAAGCATGCTATATAATGTGGGTGGGATACGAGTGTTTTTACACACTGCAATGAAAAACATCGTTTAAACACAAGACAGTTACTACATAATTTTTTTTTCAAATCACTTCAGATTATCTGTTTATTTTAAGACTTTTGTTTTTTTCAACGACCAAATGACAAAAAAGACACCATGTCTAGAAAACTAATTTTTTTCAAAACTTGATTAAGTCTGTTTCAAGAACTTTTGAGAAAAGTTTCACTCCTTATCGCTTCCGTTTCTTCAAGCCAAGTAAAAAAGTAAAACGCAGGGAAATTAGTGGCTCACAGATGTGATACTAATTTGTTACCCAACTGTTATAAAATACAACATACTTAAACTTCAACGTCCTCCAGGCACGTTCCTGTTTCTGGACTCGCAAGCCGCCCACTCAGCCGGTGACGTGGCCACGGTCATCAGCGAGACGTTCCCGCCCAGTCCCTCTAACGGTCGGTGTTTAACGTTCTGGTTCTTCTTGCGGGGTAACCAGCAAGCCACGTTCAACGTCGTCATCAGGACGCCAGGTGAGAGTCACGTCTAGATCTTTGTTACTGGGGCCAAAATTAAGATGGTTTTAAATCGTCAAAGTCATAGGCCTACTTTAGTTTTTAAAAATTTAACCCCACCTATGTATGAAAGCCATCTAGATCTCGGTCAATGGGGCGGAAACTCAAAAAGGTTTGAAATCGTCAAAGTCATAGGCCTACTTTAGTTTTTAAAAAATTTAACCCCACCTAGGTATGAGAGCCATCTAGATCTCGGTCACTGGGGCGGGAGTTCAAAAAGGTTTGAAATCGCCAAAGTCATAGGCCTAGTTTACTAATAAATTTGAAATTTTACCTTCACAATGGCCGTAGTTATTAGAGGCGTCTAGAATTTGGTCACTGGGGCGGAAACTCAAAAAGGTTTGAAATCTCCAAGTCATAGGCCTGCTTCATTAATAAATAGTTATTTGAAACCCTACCTTGATGATTGCCGTATGTATGAGAGGCGTCTAGATCTTGGTCACTGGAGCCAAAGCTTAAAAGGGTTTTAAGAGTCGCCGAAGTCACTGGCTTGTTAAACAAACGAATCTACATGTATGTAACGTCTCTACCCTAACAAATTCTACAAAAAAAAACAAAAAAACAATGATATATGTTACAGCATGCCCTTAGGTCTTCCTATAAACTAATAAACTAAATTATTTGCAGATTACTTCCTTAAAAATGCCTTGACCGTACTCCGTAATCAAGGTCACTATTTATTGTTTTGATTTTTTTTGCTTTATTTTATGATAATAGTAACCCAATTCTAGACAAACAAAGCGCTATGTCTTCTCAGCTCTTAGTTGGTTGCTATCAGGGGGAAACGTTTAACATTCCGATCAAAACAAGACAAAATAAAACAAGCAAAGGTCTTAGAGCACATCGTTTTTCTTATAGAAAAAGAAACATAGAAATAGACCTAACTACTATCAGAGCAGCATGTCTCGAGTACAAATGTGTGTCTTACTGGGGGACAATACATCCACGCTAAAATTATGTTGAACGCTAGTAGGCTGTCTTTTTAAAACCAAATAACGCCTACCCTCTTCATCCCCAGGTTCACAAACAGAGAAGGTGGCGTGGAGCCTGAAGAATGCCAACCAGTACAACGACTGGAAGCAAGCGCGGGTACCCATTCCTCCCTCGACACGTGACTACTTCATCAAAATGGTGGGTCAGTATGGGCCTGACGTGAACAGTCCAGTTGGCGGCATCGGTGTTGATGATGTCACATTTACTGACTCCGCATGTGCTTGTAAGTTTTTATTAAATCCTGTCCGTTAACGCGGGCGTGTCAACAAAAATACAATGTATGTTCACCCTTTATAAGACGCCAAATTGAATTCATGGTACATAAAGATATTGATACCTTTCTCATTTTTTTCAATTTAATTGTAATTAAACATATAAAGATTGAAATATATTCTTTGTTGCTGATACAATCACAAAAACTGTGCATTTAGTTCACAGAAAATACTCCAATGAATCCAATCATTGCTTAATATAGACCATTAACTATTAATTGCCAGGAGTAGTGACAAATTAATATATTCGTTCATACATTTGACTACAGCCTAGAAACCAAAACTTGAGAAATAATAGGCTTTTCGCAGGAAACTGTACCCTTCCCCCCTCTTCAACCCCCGGTTTCCCCCAGTGTACCCCCCAGAAGCAAACCCCCCTCCTCAGACGCCCCCAACCCCTCCAGCGAGCACTTCTGCTCCAACGGGTCCTATGAACTGCGACTTCGAGACCGGTCTCTGCGCATGGCGCCAGGACAAAACAGAGAGCTTTGATTGGATGGTAAACAGCGGAACCGGACAGACTTCCGGCACGGGCCCAATAGGAGATCACACACAGCAAAATGGAGGTGGGTGCGGTATAAATACTTTTACTAATGCGAGCATAAATGTGATGTGAGTTTACGATTCCCCACCTCTTTTGTCTTAATTATTCATAAAATAGCGTTTAAAGAGCGTTTTCATATAGTGCCTAATCCACTAAAATGCTCTAAGCGCTTTAAATGGGTTCTCCAACAGCCATTATCAACCAAGTTATCTCCTGAACTCACAGAGGAGCAGCAAATAAAGCGCATCACTTAATCATACTGACAACATCTTTCCTTGCACATAATTGGATACTCCTTTAACGCATTAGTGATGTGAAGAAATGTGTGTGAATAGCTTAAATAACATTTCTCAAGAACTAAACGTCGACCTGCCTAAAGCAAGACTCGAACCTCGGACCTCTCCGTCCGAAACCCGAGCATCTGTCACGAGACCACGATGCCACAGAGCGTGTTTTTTTCAAACTTGGTCAAAGATGCGTTTGATTTTATCTCGTATCTCAAACGCTTTTACACTATAAGAGACATGACTATGTTGACGGCTTGGGTTACGCAAGATTTTTTGCCATGAAGTTAAAGGGTTTTTACTAAATTCTGCAGCAATGTTTATTTTTTTTACAAAACTGGACTAAACTTTGTCTTGAAAAATGCTTTTCCGATATAAATGTCTGATAATGTTTTCTCTGCCTAACAAATTGTTATTGACATACTTGGTTATTGACAAACTAGATACTCAATAGAAGACTAATTGCTTTTTTAATCATACGCTCACCAGGCGGCAAATATGTGTATGTGGAGACAACTCTAGGCCGAGCAACTCAAGCTGGAGACAAGGCACGGATCATCGGGCCAGATACAACACCAGGAACCTATTGTGTCCAGTGAGTGGTCCTCAATTGACCAGTATGCAATTAAGCCTAAATGTAGACGGACATGACGTGTGTACAAGAACATTATTATTTTGATAAAATCTCTTCCACCATGCAGTTGCTAGCATTTTTATCAATCTAGATTATCTTTTGTGTGTCTGAATAATCATGTTTTTAAACTATCTATGTCGTACTTATAGTATTTTTAAGTATAGATCGGTACTTAGGCTTTACACTTTATTATTACATGTGCTATCTTTTTCTGAAACTTACTTCATAGAGTAAGCTCCTGCTACCCTACCCCCTTCTGTCCTGCACTTCGTAATCCAAACAGAAGCAGCTTAATATTTTTAAGGTTTTTTAAAGCAAGAATATCAAAAGATTTGTATCATGTCATGTCCATATTTTTGTATCTATGTCCGATAGATTTTTTTTTTACTCAGGAGGAGAGTACACCTGAGTGTGACCTCTCTGAAGTTATAGTTAAAATAGTGTAAAGTAGTTTATTCTTTTCTTTTTGCTATGCTAAAGCATCAGGTCAAGGCGGCATTATTGATTTATAATCTATAATCCGCATGGAAAAACACCCAAATGAACAAATCTAAGGACTTTTGTAATCTCATTAGAAGGTCCAAAATTAATCTTAGCACAGATATAAGCATACTCTGGAAGCTGTAGAGACGGTAAGATAAATCATTATTTTAATAACGAGTTTTCCCAGCATCAACCAATTATTCATCGTAATATGTTTACCCCCACCCCCTCAGATTTTGGTACCAGATGTTTGGCCGTCACGTGAACAGACTGAACGTGTATGTCCAGACAGGCCTGGTGTTGCCTAAGGTCACATGGACCAGGCAGGGCTCCCTGGGTAGAAACTGGAGATACGGAGAGGTCGATGTCAAGGTCACCAGGAAATTCAACGTAAGGCCCTCAATGAGTGTAATATGTAATAGATTTATAAAGACAAAAGAGATTTTTTACAGCGCCGTATTGTCTGAAGCGCTAAATACAACAGCATTTTTAAATCGCAAACTCAATAAAAGGTAAAACATTGGCAATGTAGCAGCAGTAGAAACATACCATTTCAAAACTTAAAAGTCAATGTGTTTTCATCTTTTTTTAAGTTTCAAAATCAGGAGGTTATAATACGGTGGTTCTTTATGTGGGTGTTATCGCTTAGCTGTAGCTGCGACTGTATTATTAGCGTGTATAGGAATTGTTACAACAATGGTGTGTTAAGTTAATAGCTCCGGGCTTGAGACTTAGCTCCATTAGCTATAAACAAGAGCACACAGCCACGAATGAGATAATTTCATTTCTAAGACTAAAGACCACTATGTTGATGTTACCCAATATATCAATTTAGTTCTCATATACATGTACTTGATATTTGTCAAGTGGTCATGATCAGTTTTTGCCAAACTTATATTTTACGAAAACAATTTGATCTTTTCTCTGTTACGTAGAAACAGTTTGATGTTCTAAGTCACAGTGATTAAAAAAATATATAAATAAATAAAGATGGTCATGTATATTTTGTAGAAACAGATAAACACTGAAAGTGGGAGGGGTGAGTGGAAAAGTACTTTGTTAAGCTTCATAATTATGATGAGGGCCTTTTCCAACACGGAGATGGAATGTTTTAATTGCGGGACGCATGATTCTTTTCATACGAAAGACAAAATAAGTTTACAACTTTCAAGCAAAGCGTATTTACCGATTTCCTCAAGTTTTGGTATAAGCCATGTTTTTTTTTTCTAAATGGCAAGGCGGTTGGTGCCGAAGCTACAGTAAGTCGAAGGCTCAAATCATACTAAAGACAAATCTTTCTGTCTTTTCCACTTAAAGCCTACTTCTCTCCACTGCTAATTTCATACCTTTAAAATCTTTCAATCATTCATATCAACAAGCCGGGCGCATACATTTTACGATTGTGTTTCTTTTGACGTCATCAGATTTTGTTTGAGGCCGACATGGGCGCCAACTTTGAAGGCAACATAGCTCTTGATGATATCAAGCTGGTTGTTGGATCTTGTACCGGAAGTAAGTCTCTAGAAAATTTCACATTAGGCAAATCATCAACAGCAATGTAAAGTGCAGAAATAGATACATCCGCATCTCAAAGTTAATAAGAGTTTCTAAAGAAAAAAAACTTCAACGCCGAAAGGCAGAAATATACGTAACATAATCTACAAAATACTAGGCGTTCACGCTTTTGTTGCTCATATGACTCTACAATGCAATTTTCGATCACCAATATTTTTAAAGAATAGGTTATTCATCGAACGTTCGTTATTAGTGATCCTCAACAAAAATATGTGATTTACCAAAACCTTGAACGAATTTTTTGTGTGTGGAAGAACCACAAATAATTGCTCCAGCCTCTGCTTTCTATATCTTGCAGTACCTCCAAGCTTGAAGAGCTCTGTACTGAAAGCGTGCACGTTTGAGACTGATCTTTGCGGGTTTTCCCCCGACAACACTGACAACTTTGATTGGGTGAAGAATACTGGGTCAACACGCTCCACTGGCACAGGACCCACAACAGACCACACGCTCCAAACTGATGCTGGTAGGACGAGGCTAGCAGATTCCCTCTGGCTTTTTATCTCAAGTTTTTCTACTTTTGTCTAAACACCGAATATTTAAGATGTTTGGATAAAAGACAGTATCCTTTTTTATCAAATGTAACTACATAAATATCATTGTTTTGGTTAGACCTCTGGCATCGTCAATGATGCAAGGCATTGAAGACTGGTGAGGGCTTTTTTTGCCACAGTAATTTTACATTTTAAAAAGGTAGGTATGCTGTGAGTAAAAATATTAGAACATCACTAACTCCTCCGCTCCAGAGAGTCGCGAGGTAGCACTTCCTATCATGTAAGTGTTGTAAATAGATCTCTCAGTCACCATTTACCGCTTATGCATCATCAAATCGGTTACAATAGCAGCACACCATCACAGACATTCTACTTCTTTACGATCATAATGTTACATGAACACATAAGGTCATTATGTCCAAGTTTCCGCTGCGCCATTCTTGCAGGTTACTAGACTGAGTGAAACATTGAGCTATACTAGTCTATTAAACGATCTTTATAAAAAAAACATACCCTGGCCAAAGAATTAAATAATGCAAATGATCCATGCCACCCTCTTTGCAATGCACATCAGATTTCAGGAAGATCAGACAGATTTATTATGATACATAGTAAAAAAGAAGGTTACAAAAAATCTTTTGTGCGGGCAACATCTCGAAAACTCTCGGAATAAACTACCGCACGTAAAGGTTAATGTCAAGGCTTTGCTTTCTTTTATTTATGCATTTAATTTTGTCAACTTTATGGCCGTAACGAGAAATGTCAGAGACTTTAGGAAAAGAGTGATAGAGAAAGTTGCTTCTGTCTTAAAAGTACGTTGTTTATCGTGCAGCCTTAATGTATGTTTAATGTGTTTCTGTGCTTGAGTGTGAAATATTTAGATTTTTGTCCAAATATATGCCATTTATTTCAGCACCAATAATGCCCATGACAAATTTCCGATAATGGATCAATAGAGTGTATCTTATCCTATCTGATCTTAGATCCTTATCTATCATATAGGTATGTTATGAGTTCTGCCTTAGTGTTTAGACCTATCTTATCTTATCTTATCTTATTCTCTCTGTGTACCAGGTCATTACGTGTACGCGGAAGCCTCCCAGCCCCACAAACCTGGCAACAAGGCGAGATTGGAGAGCCCGCAGATCTCAGCGACCCCGTCAGGCCCGCGTTGCATCAGCTTCTGGTACAGCATGTACGGTCGCCAGATGGGAACGCTAAACGTTTACATACGTCGTAGTGGGGCGCTAGGCTCCCCGGTGTGGACTCGACACGGTACGTTTTGGTATAATTTTCTCACACACACTCTCTCTCTCTCCCTGTATCTCTCTCTCTCTCTCTCTCTCTCTCTATCTCTCTCTCTCTCTCTCTCTCTCTCGCTCGCTCGCTCGCTCGCTCTCTCTCTTTCTCTAGGTGATAAGATTTATGTCTTGTAAGTTTTGTAAAGAGCAAAACATCGTTGTTTTTCTCTAGGCGCTTTAATATTTCCAACGCTCATAGATTGCTATTTTTATTTGAATAAAAGTCTATGCTATCCTTTCAAGTTGATAATAATGTTTTGAAATACTGAAGTAAGGTACCTAGATAGAAATAGGACGATAATTATTCTATTGTCGGACAAATATGGATCAAGACAATAAAATTTTACTTTTACCCGTAAAAGTATAGAATCTATCTCTCAGACATAGACAGCATAACAAATGAGTAAGCCCTTGAAGAAATAACACACACACACAAATATTTAAACTAATCTTATTGAGCCAGGGGTTAAATTTACCTAGAGTTCCATTGAAAGATACATATAGGCCTATGTCTCTTTTGAAATTAATCCTAATTTTTCTTTTACAATCGATCGAAAAAATATTCGAAGTAAAACTAGATATACAACTAATATGTCGCAGTATACTTACTGATATTAAAGCAATAATACTCATGCTCTTTTACATAGCTTCACTAGGGTTGTCAAATATTATGCTTACTTGGACATTTTTTTTTTCCTTTTGCACTGTTGATGAAATTTCAAATACTTCTTGAAAGCAAGCACATAATTTAACAAAATGACCGCAAACCTCACTTTTGTCCGTCGTATGCCGTGACCAGATGACCAAGGCCAGAGCTGGAAGCAGGCATCCGTGAGTATCCAGTCCGGGTCGACGCCGTTCACTGTGGTGTTCGAAGCTATTGTGGGCGTGGGTTACTACAGCGACATCGCTCTGGACGACATCATCATCTCCAACACGGACTGCTCACACCCGGGTGAGTTCACAACCACAGCATCATTTTAGCTTATCGTGGGGGAAACCTGGTTCAGTAGTTTGTGCGTCAGACTCGTGATCTGGCGGATGCGGGTTCGATTGACCCTATCATGAACTGTGCGATGGCTTCTTGATAGATGTTGATCTCTCCTTTTTTACGCAGATTGGAGTTAGCTATATCTGTTAGGTTGTGGTATTGACCCACTCTTTCACATCAAGAAATATCTTAGCAGTGTTGTTTCAAAAACAAGAATCTGTCTTAATCAAATGGTTATTTTATGATGTTTTGTAACTTATCTAGTTGTTTTTTTTTTCATTTTATCAAAACTATGAAAAGTGGATATTAATTTCTTGCACAGAGCTATCGCATATTGTGATTTCCTCGATGAAGCAAATAACCCCCTATATCCCTAGTCTCCCCACCTGTAAAATGGGATAATGGTTACAAGGCAATGAATGAAATTTGTATATTGCAAGTATTTGAGCGCCTGAAAAGCAGCCGTACTTAAATGCTCTTAATTGGTGGGTTTTAATTTCCTGTGATGTGTATTGTCCTGCTTTAGTCAAATTCGCTGCTGTTAAAACTGCCGGTCAGGGTGGGTGTATACGTGTCTCTCCTCACTCACCATCTATGTAAAACTCCTGGTCAGCTTCTTGTCAGTCTTTGTCAAAAAAAAATGTAAGAACTCAAAATTTGAGTTTACAGTACAGGATTTCTAAGAATGGAAAAGTGGAGAGAATAATGGTACTTGGCAAGTAGTTTTCTGTCTTGCTAGCAGAGACTTTTGAGCGTTGGGCCCACTCTCCAGAGTATATAAATACATGTATTATTTTCGAACATCCCTCATTTTCTCTTATCCGAACCAGCTGTCTTTTGCGCTTTTGCCCTTCGACTAGAATCCTTCACTTTAATGACTGTCTGGTGTGTTCAAATATGAAAGGCAATGTTTTCTCTGTACAAACAGCGGACTGCAACTTTGAGACCGGCGGCAAGTGTACCTGGAAGAATGACGAGAAGCTAGATAACTTTGATTGGCAGGTGACGAGCCAGACCACAGGATCCGCCAACACTGGACCTGTGGCTGACCACACCAGGCAGGATGCTACAGGTAATAATCTCAAAAGGATACGACATTATCTGCCTTATTCAGTATTTTACACAAGTTTTGCTGATCGTATCTTGCCAATTTAAAACCATTAACTCACTTGATTTGGGTTGTTTCGAGGTAGTTTTAAATTTAAATCTCTTTAAAATTTTCATACTTATTCTTTTTAATTCTTAAAAAACAAACATTTTATTCCAATTTATTTCAAAACGAAAACTCGATAACTTATTTCCTACGGTATAATAAACAATCAAATATAGAAGTTCTGAGAAAATTAGAGTTTTATTTTTAACCTTTGAGGTGGTTTTTATGCAAAAAGACGCGGTGGAACAAATGTCAGCGCATATATACAAGGAGATTATCGAAACAGTTTGATTATGCTTTAATAGCAAGCCTGGCTTGGGGTTACTTTTAGTAAGACTGAGATCGGAAATCCTGAAAGAATTTCTTTTAAACAAGTCTTTTCCTCAATTAACTCCATTTTGAACCATGAAAAAAATTCAACTGCTTTCAAAGAAGTGTGGCTATTTCGAGATAAATTTCTTGTGTTTTGAAGCGTCAAAAAAAATGCATCGCTCAAAACATACATGTATCCCAGTGCCTAGCTCGTGAAAATGCATTACCAGACCTTATTACGTTTAGTTTTTGCAAATATATTTATAAATGTAGAGGGATCAACCTTAAAAAAGGAGTCAGATTTCAATCTTTGTATATGCGTCTCCAAGCCTCGCAACTGCTTCGTGGGACGATCATATCATTGCTGAAGAGAAGCTACCCCTGAGGGTACTTTTTATTTATTTACTAAATGTAATATAATATTTTGTTTCGTTATTGCTAAGAAATGAAGGCACCTGTCCACTCCCTTCATGTGATTATCTTTTATTGAATGTCAGGCAAGTACGCGTTCATCGACGCGTCTTCCCCTCGCAAGCCTGGAGACAAGGCATGGTACATCAGCCAGGACCTCAGTCCCCACGCCTCCCCGACATGCCTCACGTTCTGGGCCAACATGTACGGCGCCACTGTGGGGACGCTAAACGTGTGGGTGAGACAGAGCAGCGACGCTAGTCTGCGGCCCGTGTGGTCTGTGGCCGGCGCGCAGGGCAAGGATTGGTTCAAGGCGCAGACGTCAATCCCGCCGCAGACAGGAAGTTATCAAGTGAGTCTGTGGAGGGCAAAAGGGACTGCTGGGGATTTTAAGTCTGAAGTCGGTATTTTAGCTTATTGAGATCTACACATTTCTGAAATTGCCGTCTGAAGTCGGGATTTTAGCATATTGTGGTGTATATGTTTTCTGAAATTGCAAACATTTCTCAACAGAATGAACGACGCTTGCAGTTTTTAATAAGTCTAATCAGTATACGTTCTATACATTATACGTTCTATGTCTATGTTCATAACTGTTTTTTTTTTTAGTTTTTTTTTATGAGAAGCTTGTCTAAAGAATTTCCCCTATAGAGATCAATAAAGAATTTTGAATCTTTGAATCTTTGAGATTATGTTTGTTCACCGATTACCAAATCCTTAAACCCTCTTTTTAGTTAACTGCCTTTATAAACATGCTATTCAAAATCAGTATCGGTCACATAAAACAAAAAGTCCCTCTGCTGCCCAATTAGCCGGGTATCTCGTTTATGTAGATGGTTGTTTCAACGGATATATAAGTAATGCGAATAATGTCATGACAGATAGCTTGTTGAATATGTAACCAACTTACCAATAGATAGCAGTTTGTTGTGTGTATTAGTTTAAGAAAGACGACATAATAAAAGTATGTATTGCCTACATGGTTTGATTTTGCCTTAATTTGAGAAGTGTACATTTTATTAACCGCAACCAATATTTATCAGGTTATATTCGAAGGTGTGAGAGGATCTTCGTGGAATGGAGACATTGCTATTGACGACATTTCCTTCAAACTTGATACCAAATGTGCAGGTTAGTATCCGCTATCCGATATCACATGCTTGTACATTGTTAGTGTTCGTAATCGATTACATTATAAACAAGTCTTTTTCTCAAGATCATGCTTGCAGATTAGTTCCAGTAATTGTTTGTATTCCCCATATAGTCAACGAAAAGGCGTCGCTGGGATTTTTTCTTTTTTTTTTTTTTTTTTGCTTGTCGTCGCCGTTTTGGATTTTTATTATTTTATTGGAAAAGCATTATAAAAAATACAGTAAATAGTTTTTATTCTAAATAGAACTATTTTAACGGTGTAACCGCTTGATCAGTCCTGAAGTTTGAATAGTTCTATTTAGTACCTGTTTTGTGTATTTTTATCAGTGGTTCCCAGCCAGGCAACCCCGAACTTTGGCCCCATCACACAGCCTCCTCGCGGCGGGTCCACCACACCTAACCCCGTGGGAACCACTGCGTCCGGACAATCTAGTAAGTTGACGTGTTAACTTGTCTTCTCTTGTGTTTGATTGTTTGATTGATTGATTGGTTGATTCATTGATAGGTTGATTGAACGACTGATTGATTGAATGATAGGTTGATTGAATGATTGGTTGATTGAATGATTGGTTGATTGATTGTTTTGGTTAGGAAAATATGAATATGCCTCACGAGCAGTCCAAGTTTTATGAGTCGGATGTAAAAAATCTGATTTTTAGGGATACGTCTTATAAAAGTAGATTTATTCCACCTTTCTCTTTACATTTCAAACCGAAAAGAAGTTTTAGCACTGTTCTACAAATATTTTGATTGATCCTTGTTAATTGTGACATTTGGAAGGTCAGAATGGTGCATTGATCAAAATATTGTCAACGCCTTATTATGTGAGCGTTGCGATTTCCGACTCGTTTTCACTTGTCGCAAGACATTAATAAATCAACCCTTAGATATTTCATTAATACTTCAAATAGGAATATAAACACTGACATGGAATTAGTTTTCAGTGAGTATAAGAAGGTTGAAGCGGAAAACGCTGAAGAAAATATAACTTTCCCCCGTCGAGATTGAAACCCTCGGCTCATAATTATGGTCTCGTCTAACTTATATACACCTTTTAACTTCATGTTTATATAAAATGAGTTAAAGAAAAGTAACGAATGTTTTCGCTTTTTTTAATTTAACGCATAATTCACTTGAATGTTCTAAAAGCTTTACATTGGTTCCTCAACTGGCCATTACCAACCGAATTACCTTTGGAACTCACAGAGGAGTAGCATTTAAAGCGTATCACTCTAGCATACTGGCAAAATTTGCTCACTGCCTGTAGTCGGGTACTTCTTTAAAGCATGAATGAGGCGGAGAAATGTAGGACTACAAGTCGACCTGCCGAACGTTAAACATCTATCCTTAGAAAACGACGCCACGCAATACCACAGCGGCTCATCTCTTTCAGTTTTCTAAATATCTAAGTGGCTCTCGTTGTACCCTCGTCCTTTCAATCTCTTTGCCAATCCAAATTTTGTTCCTTTTCTTTTTTACTCGACAGCATAGAAAATAATGTTCCATAATTATATGGTTCGAAGAAATAAAACTTTTAGTAACAATGTCTTTATTTAATACCATGTACAACTCTAGGTACTGGCGTGACTTGCAACTTTGACCGCGGTCTGTGTGGCTGGAGCCAGTCTCTGAACAACGACTTTCCCTGGCTACGACACAACAAGCCAACCGATTCCCAGGGCACTGGTCCTCCTAGTGATCATACTGGAGGTACTCTCATTGCAGAACTGGGTGTTGTTATTATCATCGTTGTCGTTGCTGTTGGTATTGTTGTTGTTGCGGCACTGTGTGTTGTTGTTATCATTATCGTTCTCGTTGCTATTGTTGTTGTTATTGTTGTTGTCACTGTTGCTTCTATACTGCTGTTGCTGTTGTTGTTGTTGTTGTTGTTGTTGTTGTTGTTGCCACCATTGCTTCTATATTACTGTTGCTGTTGCTGTTGATGACGTTGTTGTGTAGTTGCTGCTGTTGCATCTGTAAATATAGTTGATATTAATGTTCCTGATGTTGCTTTTGCTGTAGTAATTGTTTTTGCTGCTGCTGCCTCTGTCGTTAAGTAGTTTCTGCTGCTATTAATGTTATTCCTAATGTTGTGGCTGCTGCTGTTCTTGTTGTTGCCATAATTGCTGCTACGTTATCGGTGTGCATGGTATACCTATTAGTTTTTTTTAAATTGAGGTATGGTGCTTCAATTCAAACTCAAAAATCGTTGAGGACGCATTTGGGCAAGATGTTTGAAAAAGGGTAGATAGTAAGGTTTACAAGCCTTATTGTGTTTTTGTTTTTGGTTGTTGTGTTTTGATGTTGCTTCGATACGTTTTTAATGTTTTCTGTTTTACTTTTACTGTATCTTCATATTTCACAAACACTTCATGCCCTTCCCGTTAGCATTCGTTCCATAAAGGTTTGCTCTGCAAATAATGCAACAAGTCTCTATGTTTCAAAGTTAATACTGTCACCGTAGAAATTTCCATTAATTTAAAGGATTTAAGTGATGCATTTCCTTTGCCTATGTTATATCCTTTCACGCTCGCGTAGATCTTTTCCTTGATTTGAAAATAGCTAAAAAAAAGTTGAACGTGTTTTTTTTAAATTGAAATCGCCAATACTTGACTCATAGTGATCAGTCGTGAGAAAAAATCTTACTGCTAGACGTATAAGAACAAGCTCACACAGAGCCGGTAATTGTAAAAAGCCTTAGCGTTTTAATGAATTGGTTGAAGCCCATTTCACATTATGTATAATCCCGTACGGAAGACTACGGACTGTCTCCGGACCGTCTCTAAACCGGTGATCTTTTTTCCTTTTTGTTCTTAATTGATTTTGGCTTACACATCGTCCATTCCCAAAGTCGTTTTCAAAGAGTCCAGTCCAGAGACCGTCTGAAGTCTTCCGCATGGAATAGTCGTCTTGCGAAACCGGCTAAAGTTGGCTCTAGATCAACTTGCGTTCAAAAATAGCATTTACATACACACTTCAGTTTTTTTTATGTATTTTTTTTTGTTAAGTCAACAAAGCTTACCAAAATGTTGTAAAAAAATGGCAGTAACAACCTTTAATCAAGATAGTATGAAATTTTGATTAGGAGCAAAAAGTAAAAGCGACGCACAATAATATATCCCAAAAATGTTTCGTACCTTTAGTGTGCTTGAGTATACTTTAAACTCTGGACTTGCCTTCCCCCAGGCGGCTACTACATGTATATCGAGGCGAGCAACAGCACCACAGGCCAAAAGGCGACCCTGATCAGCCCCATGGTGACCATCCAGCAGAGAGGAACCAAGTGTTTCTCTATGTACTATTACATGCTGGGTAAGCATGTGGACAAGCTTCAGGTGTTCTCAGCCACGGCCACGCCCAACGGTAATCCAGGCACGCCCACTCTGCTGTGGACCAAACAAGGGACGCAAGGCAGCAAATGGTCGAGAGTGCAACTCAGTATTAGCTCCCCTGCTTCTCTCACTGTGAGTTTCTTTCTGTCGTTGAAGTTGTCACACCATCTATAAATAGTCATATGTCTTTGACCCACTCCCTCCTCCACATCCATACTTTATTCTTTTGCTCGTCTTTTAAGGATTAGATCTAAATATACTCTTTTCTCTTTTCCTCTCTATCTATTTCTCTCTCTCTCTCTCTCTCTCTCTCTCTCTCTCTCTCTCTTATTCTATTCCAATTAATCTCCCTCAGCTTTTTGTTGCCCTTCATCTTATGCAAGCTGTTATTCGTTCCCCCATGTCTGCTTCTAATAACCCATTCTCGACCCTTTCATTATTATTATCTCCTTTGAATTGCCCAGTTTTTATCCATTCTTTCTATTGTACCCTTTTCTAATTCCTTTTTCTACACCCGTTCTTTCTGTCTCTTACGAATCGCTCCATTTTATCCTTTAGATCTATCCTGTCATCGGTCTCCCCTCTTCTTATATCGATACTTATTTCTCTCTCTTGTGAGTTAACACCATCTATCCCGTGCTATTATAGCTTGTTGTCTCTATCTCTTACCCTCTCCTGCTTGTGCCTTCCAGCTGCTCATCACAGGGACCAGGGGAATCGGGTATCAGGGAGACATCGCTATAGACGACATCTCACTCACTGATGGCGTATGTAAAGGTGAGAGAACTCTGAGGCAGGTCTAGGCTGCATTAGCAACCACGGGGTTAATTGATAAGAATGCATTTCATGCAGACAAAAAAAATACAGTGTGACATTTAACTGGCTGAGATTTAGATACAGAAAACTCCTGTTGAAAAGACAAATGAGAATAAGAGTTTTAAAGAAAAAAAAACATTTGAATATGATTTGAGACGTTCAGTAAAAGGTAAAATTGCCTTTTTTCTACTCCTTTTCCTTCTCAATTCCACCCTCTCCCTTTCTAAGAAAATCTTTTTTGTCTTTTGGCCAGTACAAAAATTTAAGCAAATTTACCTTGCGTTATTGACTTAAAAAGATAGGTTGACCAATAGATAGATAACTATTTAATTACCGAGATAGACAAGTAGACAAAAAGACGCATAATGGTAGAAATACTAATGGGACGTACGGAAAAATCATGTAGATATTATACATAATTATGAATAAATATACACTGAGTGTATCTCTGTGACAACCAGGGGACGGAGCTGTCAGTCAGCAGAACTGCAACTTCGAGTACCCCTGCTCTTACCAGAACGAGGCTGGCACACTTCAGAACTGGGACCTCCGCGTGGGTAACACCATGGCAACCAGTGGTGGGCCCCTGGTAGACCACACGACTTCCACAGGAAACGGTAAACACTTGTAATAAGGGCTTTGTCTAGAAATAGAACGGGAACCTTAACTTTTACATTGTGCCTTGTGGTTAGAAAAAGTTTATTTATTTTTCATTACCCTCAATATATCTTTAGGGTTTGAAGCTATACTCGGCAATGTCTTTTTTTTGCCTAACTACAAAAAAAGAACTTTTTTTTATTTGAAAAAAAATACTTACCGTTATAGCTTCTTAAAGGACGAGCAAATAATTGTTACTGCGCTTTGTATAAGACACTGCACTGGGCATATTGTATTACTTTTAAGTTTTTCTATGTCAGTCCGAATCCTATAGTTTCCTATACCAAGTACGGATATTAGCAGTTTATCATAAATCTCACAGGCCACTATGTGTCCGTACTGGCGACCAACCCTTCACGGCCCAACACCAAGGCACGCTACGTGTCCGCCCCTTTCCTGGCCGGTACGGGCGACTTCTGCCTGGTGTTCTGGTACCAGCTTTTCGGAGCAGACGTGGGCGTGTTGAGACTGAGACTCCAGGACGGAACTTCCGAAGCTGTCCGCTGGTCTAGGACAGGCGACCAGGGCAAGTCATGGAACAAAGCCCAGGTTCCGCTCAAGATTGCATCCGATCAATCTAAGGTCAGGGCCATTGCTTAAACTAATACGACTGTATTGCTAGAAAGTGGTGTATTAAATAATCTTCTCATGCGTATTTTTATGAAGCAATTCAAAACTTGTAAGTCTTTACATTAGGTTATGTAGGTCAAAATACAAACACACGTCAATCTTAACTACATCTCTCTAAGTTTAAAAAAAAAGTTCAAAGAGATTCTAATGCCTGTCTAATTGTTTTGATAATTTCCCACAATGTATGGAAGCTCAGAAAAATGTTCTGTTCAAATCACCAACGTGATGTAGTGTGAAAATTGTGATATATACACTGGTTGTGAGGTCGATGATTTTATCAACTAACTATTGGTTCGATTACTCGATCGATTACTAAATTGCTCTTTGTTTTACGTACGAACCAGGTTGTATTCGAAGCCCAGATGGGAACAGGTGTCAGTGGAGCAATCGCCCTGGACGACATAGTAGTCAGAAAATCACCTTGCCCAGTTCCTCGTAAGTTCCACTTGATGATTTTTATTTCATTTTACACAGTCCTCTTCTCATGGTGTAGTTGAAGGAAAGAATGGAATAAATTCTTATAAGAAGAGAAATAGAACGAGTATTTATTTTAAAAACTGTGTAACCGTCATTATGGTCATAAAAACTGGTGGCGGTGTTAATGACACTGCCCTGTGAAGGAGAGAAGAAAGATAGACAACTTTATAAATTGGAAAGGGAAAATAGTAGAGAGGAAAGAAAGAAAATGATTGTAAAATGTAGAGAGGAAGAGTAACACAGCGAAAAATGCAAGTCAGAGAGATAGAAAAGAGATATAGAAGGAGAAGAGAGTGTGTGTGTAGGGGGAAAGATAGATAAAGAGAGCTAACAGCATTAATGAACCGCTTTTATAACTCGTGTATACAGCATTTAATTATACTAATTTACTTCTGCACTGCACTGGTGGCTTTTATGTTAACTTTAAAATCGATTTTACCCGTGTTAAGACATGTAAACTTGCACGTGTAAACGAATTATATTAGACAAGCCTCTTAATTTAGAGGTACTTGATCTAAACCCTGATGTTGGGAATGAGAATAGAGCACAAAATTATCGTTCTTGCCCGCAAGCAATTGAAATCAAAGAGGGGAGTTTGCAAACAGGAACAATAAATTGCGCTATAATTTCATTCCCAATGAAAGAATGAGAGCTGTGCACAATTGAAAATCACGTTAAACGTTGAGGAGGTTTATTAAGGGATTCTTCGGTATAGCTATTTCTTACCTCTACAAAACCATCATCTCTGTTATATCTTTCAACGTTATGGTACCGTGTATGTCCCACCAGCCGAGTGCAACTTTGACAATGGTGACGCCTGTAGCTGGACCAATGTCCAGAGTGTTGATGACTTTGACTGGACATTCAACAAAGGAACGACCAACTCTACAGGCACTGGGCCCACCAAGGACCATACATCTGGGTCTGCAGCAGGTGAGAGCTTATCACATGGAGTCTGTACGGAGCATAATATCTGGGAACTTTGAGCAAACGCCTAGCTATACTGTCAGACTTACAATGTCCAGCATATTAAATAGAGGAGGCAGCCCCTGCGCTATCACTAGACTAGTGTTTGAAAGCCGAAACTACGATAAGTCGAGGGTTCGAATCGTACCAAAGACAAGCATTTTAAGGCCAATTTCACTTAACCATATGTAAGGCAACCAATGAGAACCAGTCACAAATCGCTCATACTAGTTTTTATTAAACAAAGGAACTTGTACAGTTACCTATTTTTACATCCTTCAAAGTGGAATGAATCAAGATGTGAATAAGCTAGAGCTATAATTTAGTCAACCTCTTCAGTGGTATATCATACAGTTTGATTACATGTTATTAACTCAATATATCAAAATTTCGACTTGTGCCTGTTTTAGCCTGGTCGCCTCACCAGTTTCCAACCACTGCTAATTTCATCCATTAAGATATTTAAACCATAACTGCTTCCAATGGCTTCACAAAGTTTTGCAATTTGCCTGTTGTACTTACAAGAAAGACGGCAGTGTGATTGAGAGAAAAGCGAACAAATAGACGGATAGCCAAATTTGTGGCATATTCGATATGGTATACCTGTGAAAAGTAAGGTCCCACAATTAGAAGAAAAGCTTAAATAATATCCTGTCTTTGAGAAAAGATAAAAAGCACAACCTCTTAGAGTACAGCTACACAGTAAAAAAAGGCTTAAGAGTATCAAGACGTGTGCTATAGGGCAGGGAAAGGAGAGGAAAAAGAGAAGAAGGAATTCTTTTTTATCATCCATTATTTCACCTGTCTTGATAACATCTCATGAATTTTATTTCCATATTTGTAATGCTTATACATCTTCCTGCTAAATGATTTTTATACATGCTCTCTACATTATTATTTGTTGTTTGTGTGTGTGAGCAGGCGGGTACATCTATATCGAGGCGAGCAGCCCACAGAAGCGCGACGACGTCGCCTATCTTCTCAGTGAGAGCCTCCAGGCCACACAAGGAGACGCCTGTCTCAAGTAAGACCGCTCTCGTTGATGGCTTGTGAGACACTTAGGATTATGTAGCAATTTTTTTTTTTCAAACTATTGGGTCAGATTTTACGTTCATGCTAAGTCTAGATTAGTTTTACCTTCATGCTAAGTCTAGATTAGTTTTACTTTCATGCTAAGTCTAGATTATCTTAACTGATTTCTAGATCTAAATCATAGTTTTAGACACTTAATTTAGATTCCATATCCAGGCATAACCAAGATTCAACTTAATGCAGAATTTAAGAGACAACTTTGCGAAGCTATGATTTCATGATGCGTCATTTTCCGCTTTCCGATTTTTTTTCATGGTGTATAAAGTTTGACCTACATTTTTTTGGTAAATTCCTCGACCAGGTTCTGGTACAGCATGAAAGGCTCTGGTATCGGCGAGCTCCGACTGACCTATGTCCAGGGTAGGAAACTGCCCGGCACTCTACTCTGGCAGTACGGCCGAAACATCGGCAACAGGGAATGGAGCCAGGCCACAGTGCCCATCACTTCCTCTACCGAGTTCCAGGTGAGCCGTCTCTGTTGTGTGGAACTTATCTTTCATACAACGTTTATCCTTAATCAAAAGAATTTCTTATTAATTTGATGCAATTTTTAACGTTTGGAAAATTAATACAATTTTCAACGTTTTAAATGTGCGGCTCAAAATTTTAACAACTTCTAATTAAAATTTTGCGACATCTCACTTATTCACACTGGTTGCGAGATATATTAAAGACCTTGCGCTCAGACGGCATAACGTATGACGTAATAACACCCATATCCAGCGCGGGTTTTTACAGCAGACATTTGACTAGCGAACCCAATTAGCCCATCAGCCATCCTGGACTTCATCCCCTATGGGCTTCGTCCCCCTAAGAGGACCGATAACACATGGTTTCCATTGTTACAGCATTAAAAAACTTTAGACATAATTATCATCTCCTTTGTTCTTTGTTCCACAGCTTCTGTTTATCGGCGTGGTAGGTACAAGCTATGCTGGGGATATCGCCATTGATGACATAACCTTGACCCGGCAACGATGTCCTCTGACCCCCAGCGCTGCCCTACCACCTGGTGGCACAACCGCTGGCCCTGTGGTTGCCACTACAAAAGCGGCAGGCTCAGTGACTTCCTGTAAGTTAGTGTTAGTTTAATCCTATTGTGTGATATATGGGTTAATGTAAAAATTTCATTCAATTATTAAATGTCATCAAAGAGGAAAATTTTTTAGATAATGAAGATAAAGAATAATATTGTGATATATAATAATAACGTTAATCATCGTAAGTATGACCAAGACAAAGACGATTGTGGTAATGATAACGAGAAGCATAATAGAAGATGAGTATTCTGGAGGGAGAATGATGATGGCAATCAAGAGGAGAGAATCGTGGTCATTAGGAAGATAATAATGTTCGATAATCATGTCATGAAAAGAAGTTCAAGGGGATGATGGCCTCGATATCTTAAGAGTGTGATATTTCTTAAAATTATTGGTAATTTTTGTTAATGTTATAGATTTTTATACAAATGTATATTCACGTTTTTCCGATATATATTGACACATGAATTTATTATAACATGATATTTGCCATGAACAGCTCAAACGGGTGTGAACTGTAACTTTGAAAGTGGTATCTGTGGCTGGAGCAACGCAAGGTCAGGGGACGACTATGACTGGGCCTGGGGCAAGACGGCCTCCCAGGTGTTGCCTGGCTCGAATCTGGTGCCTGCAGTAGATCACACCCTTAACTCTGGAAGTATGTAGCTCAAACTCTCTTTCTTCTTCTATCTCCATCCTTTTCTCTCTCTTTCTATCTCACACACATATACACACTATCTCCCTCTCGTTCTGTCTCTCTCTCTTTCTTTCTCTTTCTCTCTTAGTCTATCTCTATCTCTCTCGCTCTCTCTCCCTTTTTAACTCTCCCATTATCTCTTCCAATGACTCCCCGTCTGTTGCTGTTTCTAAGCTTCTACCTTTTTCTCTCTATAATTATATACATATATTATTATCTCTCTCCGTCTTTCTTTCTTTCTTTTTCTGTCTCTCCGCTCTCTCTCTCTCCCTCCCCTCTCTCTCTCTCTCTCTCTCTCTCTCTCTCTCTCTCTCTCTCTCTCTCTCTCCCTTTTCTTAGGAACAAATAGAATACTCTGAATAGTATTGGCTGTATTTCACGAATGCTCAATCTGATTATATTAGTTTTTTTTTTAAGTTCTTCTCTTTAGCTTGCAAATCTTTAGAATGTTTCAAAATGAGACATAGTCTTGGGTCTGTAAAAGCTATTATAGTTTGTTTATACGTCATAGAGTTATATTTATAGAGGTTTGTATTTATTGCATACATTTTTCCTCAGGAATATCCAGGCCTGACGGGCAATATCTATAGATTATATTTTTTCTATAAATCATTTCTTAAAGCAAAGGAAACAATGAAAAAAAATCATTAGCCCAGTCTTGGAGATTTTTTTAAAACAAATCTGATGAGTACCTCGCTATGATCAGTGAAAAACTTGCGTTTTAATTACTGTTCCTCTGTGAGTTCAAAAAGTCATTTGGCTGACTGTTGCTTGACCGATAACTCATGTTAAGCGCTTAGAGTATTCTAAAGGATTACGCGCTACAAAAAAAAGCTCTGTCATTAATTCACTTAAAACTAGACTATTTGAAATTTGCCACACCTGTCTAAGCGATCTGGTTTGTCTTTCGTGCTACAGGTGGTCGCTATCTGTACTACAACATGAACCAGAAGCGATCAGGAGATTATGGGGCGACAGCAAAGTTGATCAGCCCTCAGCTACAGGGCAGTGGTATTCAGTGTCTCAGGTAGGCAAGTCTATCTCATACATATACAGAGTTAGGCTGGTGATAGATAGATAGATAGATAGATAGATAGATAGATAGATAGATTGATTGGTAGATAAATTGATAGATAGATAGAT
>BMAT01000653.1:95601-108603 GCA_019649035.1 Elysia marginata
CTCTCTCTCTCTCTCTATCTATCGATCTATCTATCTATCTATTTATCTCTCTCTAGCAATGTCCCTTTGTGTATACCTCCCCCTTCCCTTCTTTCTCTCTCTGGCAATGTCACCCTGCCCCTACCTCCCTCTGTCCTCACCTCCCTCTGTCCCTACTTCCCTCTGTCCCTACCTCCCCCTTCCCCCCTCCCTCTCTCTCACACTGTTTCTCGGCTCTACTCTCTTTCTTCATCTCTTTTTATTTCATGAAATTAGACCAAATCTTAAAGAAAGACTCAATCATGATGAAAGACTGAACAGAAAACAAGAGACTGTTGTGACCAGACTCCGTATCGGCCATTCATGGATCACTCATGAATACCTTTTTAAAGGGGAACAACAACCCTATTGTACAGCTTTTGAATGTCCTCTCACTGTAAAACACATTTTAGTGGAATGCGCAGATTTTTTGCTAAGCAGACAAAAATACTGTAAGACAACTAATATGCACACACTATTCCGAGAGGTGAAGCCTCTCAGATTTCGGATTATCTGAAAGAGATTGGATTGTATGGCAAAATCTGAAGCAATGTATAGAAAACTTTTAAAACTTGTAAATAGTATCTAAGATTTTTAAAAACTTGATTTTAATGTATGAGATAGGTTGGCAAGCTTAAAGTATCGAAATAAACTACAGCTGAAGAGATCGTAAGCCCTGAGATCATCGTTAATGATGGACTGGGCTTGTAAAAATTTCAATCAATCAATCAATCTTCCTATAGCCCTGATTCCCTGCCTCTATCTCCTTTTTCTGTCTCTTCTCCCCTTCAACTCTCATTCTCTATCACTCTTTAGACTCCCAGACATTAAAAGGCTACCATATTTCTCTATTCTCCCCCAGGTAACTACATGTACATTGAGGCTTCTAACAAGGCTCCTGGCAGCACGGCTGTGTTGGTAGCTGGACCGGTCAACGTATCCACTTCTGACCTTTGCCTGGAGTTCTGGTACCACATGTACGGTGGCAACCAGGGCGTCCTCTCTGTAGCGTTGCGGACATCCGGTCAAGCCAGTGACGTCAAGTGGCTCAAAAAAGGTAAGAGGCTCGGATATGCTTGGATGTTATTTACTTGGAGATTTATTTAAGCCAATAACGTCAATTGACCAAAAAAAGGTGAGAGGTTGGATAGGCTTGTGTGTTTTTTCATGATCAGTCTTGTTAGGTCGGGTGTGGAAAACTTCATTTCAGGTTGCAACTTTTGAACATAGTTTTGTTTCTCTTATATACTCTCGACTTTGAGCTGCTCCTTTGGGGCTATTTCAGAGCAGCATTTTAACCTTAGTTGTATTAACTCTTACACCAGATAATGAGTTCGATACCGACCAATATTCTCTCTTTTTATCTAGGCAATCAAGGTTCTGACTGGAATAGGGGCGAGTTCGATATCCCAGCCAACCTGGGCGATGTCGATATCGTTTTTACCGCCATGGTGGGCAGTTCTTATCACAGCGATACTGCCATAGACGATATCGTGCTCTGGAAACGCAAGTGTGCGTCCGACTACGGTAAGAGCTGTTACGATTTAACATGCAGATGAGTGGCCATACGGGTTTTATCACGTATTCTTTAAGATTTATAAGACAGATAAAGCGCCAGTAAACTTTTTTTTCAATTTATTCAATATTGTTTGCACATGTCGTACTCTTGATGATGGCAGTGTATAGCAATCCAGTGATAACTATGCTTCTTTTATGTGTATAAATTTTGTATTCGAGCTACTAATGTTGATTTCAAGGTGGTATTTAATGTAATGATTATATGAAACTTGAAAATATTCACGATGATGATTGCTCTTTATTACGAAGTAAAAAGCAAAATAACATAATAGACTTCACTTTGTCTAAAAATCAGGATATCGAAAGCAACAATCTACAACCTAAATGAACCTCTTTTCTCCTTTTCTGTGACCTCCTTTCTCCTCCCAGGTTTCTGTGACTTCGAGCTTGATCTCTGCTCCTGGACTAACGCTAAAGACGCCGACATGGACTGGGTGTTCGGCACTGGAGGCACAAAGTCCACCAACACTGGACCTGCAGCTGACCACACGTACAAGAACAGTACAGGTAATGTACCAACGTTAACCCTGGCTAGTGGCGATATGGTTAGCAAGAGTAGCGGGACTTTTCCGGTGTTCATATCAGTGAGATTTAACCGTCGGCGCTGACACAATGCCGATTAAAGAGCTGGCGTTTGTTTTTGAAGCCAATTAAAAAACAAGACTATATGAAAAGAAAAATATGTGCGTACCCGTACCTCATATTTCTTGAATAGGCCTACAGTTGCGACCCGCAATAGTATTACGAATAACACCAGCCTTTTTCGGTCTTGTCTTCAAGCCCAGTGTACCCAAAAATTAACAAGCTTCCGTCAGTATTTGGCTGTAGCAGACCAATAGCTCCGTTGAAAAAAGATACTGGGAAGAAACTAGGAGTGTGTCCCTAATACAACAATTCAATTTAATAAATTCGAAATGCCGCATTAGCAGTTAAAAGTATTTCTGGTATCTTTTAACGTCAGACAGTTTTAAGCCTAACTATATAATTCTGTCATGAACATTCTATTTATGTAGTGTATTATTTCTCTCCACCCCCTACCTCCATCTCTCCATCACATCTGATGTCTACAAACACCACAAACCACCCCACCATTCCTCGAATGACAGGTCATTACGTGTTCATCGAGACATCGAGCCCGAGTGTAACCGGCGACACAGCCAAGCTGCTCTCCGAGCTGTTCCCTGCCAGGGAGTCTGTGTGCTTCCACTTCTTCTACAGCATGAACGGCCAGAGCACAGGAACACTCAGGGTCTCCCTCATCTCCTACAACTCCAGCACCGACAGTCTGGCCCAGGTCGGATCTCCTCAGCTACTGTGGACGCTGTCCGGAGACCAAGGCAAAGACTGGCATGAGGGTCGGGTGCCTATACCCACACAGTACAACAGTTACAGGGTGAGCATTAGGAAAAAGAATGTCTCGCAAACAGTCAAAATCAGTCGCATGTCGTGGTTATCACACAGCCTACCAAAGAGATGCTTTTTTAACAATGCACTTTTTCTGACCTTGAAAACGTTATGACTTTTTATGGAATCATCGATATTATGTCGAAACTAGTCTGGTTGTCTTCAAATGTTGAGTTAAAGTGGAAAACACAATTTTAAACAGCGTTTTCTTAAAGTAAGCTTTCCGATATCCAACTTATTTGGACGAATTGCAAGACATATATAAATCTTGGAAGATAAATTGATAATATATAATGATACGCTTATGAGGTCCAGTTACATATAGGTATGATAAATTTTGGGTTGTGAAGAAAAAGACCTATGGTTTTGTTTCACTAATTATAGGGCTCGTTTCTCATTTAACAATTATGGTCTGAGGTTTAACACGATTGTCTGAAACTCGACAACAACCTGAGGTTTAATGTTTCATAATTTGCGGAAGCATGAATAATAGTTAGAATTAACAGAAACTTCGTGGACTAACATTCGATTTTCAAACTTAAAGCAATATCCGGTAATCAAGGAAGGAGGCAATGGAGAAACAGAAGCTGATGGCTAATCGAGGAAGCACAGTTGCAGCCAAGCGGACACTACCTGAGCATAAAAACCTAGACAGTTCCGTAAGACCTATTTGCGAGCTCTTCTGCCTTGATATCGGGGTACTATTTTTGCTGCGAAATGCACTACCTATGGCCCTATAGACATAAACGAGGGCGATGATCAATTCCTTAAATCCTTAAATCGGGCGTAGAGTTTAAAAATACTGTATCTCCTTCTTCGTTACCATTAACATTATTAATTGTCTAGCAAATAGTTGAAATGAGTCTTAAGTCGAAATTGCAAAGCAGTGAGATATTGGTATCACAAACAGCCTATTTTCTCTACTTTCAAATACCACAGACAGAAAAGCTCTATCATGCTTTTGTATGAAGTTATAGCCGTTTGAAGTCGCAGGGTTAGGCTTGTGAAATTTCAGAAACGGGAGAAAACAGCATTTAAAGTTTAGACGAGGTAATGGTGCCTTAGCAACCATGCGAAATAAAACTTAACACCTAAATAACTAAATTAAAACATGATTTATGTGTGAAAACTGTTAAGAATGGTTTTTGCGCCAATATCTAAAACTAAAAATAATTTGACTTCTAAACACCTACAAATCTTTAAAAGCCTATAATTATCTCCTAACTAAGCCTTTCGACTTACAACTCATTTGATTTTAGAATGCGAAACAACTTAGCTTCTCCAAGAGGCTGATTTATCGTGGCTTTTTCGTCCATTGTATCATAACCGCAGGTCCTGGTTGAGGGGGTCAAAGGTTACAGCTACACTGGTGACATTGGTCTGGACGATCTGTCCTTCACCAAGGAAGACAGCCAGCCGTGTGTTGTCACTCCTAGCGCTGCCAAACCGCCAGCCTCCACCTCTACATCCGCCCCGGTGACAACTACACTCCCGCCTATACCAAGTAAGACCTCTCAGAGCGGTAATAGTACAAAATATAATTTATAATTTTGGGAATATCAGGCACAAGTCATTCAGTCTAGTTTTAAGTAATAACCTCACGGAATTATCCAGTAAAAATAGTTGGGGTAATCTTTTCAATATCTTCAAAAAAAATAAAACAATCTACGTTTAGAAACTGCCAATAACTCCATTTTTTACGTTACGGTTCTGACTTTCCCTGATCTATACTAATCGCCTAATAATATATATATTATGTATGGTTTTTTTTAACTATTCGTTCTATTGATAATGTGTTAAAAAGGCGAGCTGGTTAAACTCACGTTATTTCATCCAGTCTTGAGAATATTGTCCAGCTTTTTACTGTTCTTTATTAGATATTTGATTAATAATTATGTACACGGAAACTGTAAACCATTAGCTCTATATGTTAGGTACCTATGAGAATGTTTAAATGGCATCGCTGGACGAAAGATGATTTCGAAGGTTCTACACCTACCTGATTCATGATTGGATAACAACAAGAAAATATTATCAGCACTTACAAAAGAGTCTCTATTGAAAAAAAACAAAAGAGATGCTTAAGGACGAATGAAATCCATTTAATACGGAATATAAAGTCTGGAAGATCAGGAAGATTCCTGACTACATGTATATGTACAAAAACAGAAAGACGAGGAATGTTCTATTATTTCATCAACAGTTAAAAGGCTAGCTACTTTAAAGTTAATATTTATGAGTACTGCATTGTGATTATGTTGTTGAAATACGTGAGAGATAGATAGAGAGATAAATAGAGAGAGAGAGAGAGAGTGAAAGAGAAAGAGAAAGAGAGAGGGGCTAGGAAGAGGTATGCAGAGTTGTGCTACATGTAACCTTATAAACCTTGGTGTATATTTTTGCTTCTTCTTACGTAAATTTCTGCAATACCCTGCCAGATTTCCCAAGAGGATCAGTAAAGTTCATTCACTTATTCATTCATTCATTCATTCATTCTATTTTACTTATTATTTCATTTAGCAAACTTTGATTGCGATTTCGAGACGAACCTCTGTGGGTGGACGTCTAACACCAGTGTTCCCAAACAGTGGTTACGTCACAGGGGACCAACAAACTCACGCTCCACGGGGCCAAAGGCAGACCACACCAGTGGAAGTGAGTTCACATTGGCTGTCAGTGATGTTCTTGTCTTAAGTAATAATAAAAATGGAATGCATGGTGTCTATTGTATCGATGAGGCAACCAAACATCTACACGGAAGTTATCACGTGATCAATGTCATTGGCATAATATTGAGTTTCAAGAGTGTTCTTAGAGTGTTCATTTACATTGCCTAATAAACTTTTTTTTATATCGTGCCCCTCAAGGCAAGATGGAAGGCGAAAGATATTTTTGTTTTATCAATAATCGCGTGATTCTGTTGAGATGGAGGTCAGGTACAATTTCATCTAACATAGGCTTGAGGTATTAAGTGGTAGTATTTTTTTTTCGGTTCAACTGCAATTTAAATGTCCTTAGTTTTGACATTTTTTAGTGATACTACAAATAGATATTAAATTAGTATTCAGGTTAAATGATAATTATAATTACATTTCCATTTGATAAATAATAACAAATGTATGAATTTCGTTTCAGCTTTGAACTCTGAAATAACGTTGAAAATTTTCTGATCTTAATATAGTTTTCTGAAGTAGGAATCTGATTATAATTGAAATATATATTAAACTAAAAAAATGTTTATCTGTAATCAAGTTATTAAATATCGAAGCATGCAAGAGCTACGAATAACTTATAATTAGAAACCAAAGAAGTGAAGTAAAAACTGCGCACAAAATACGTTTGAATTTTTTTTTCTAATTAAATATACCATAATCGAAGCGTTGGCTATGCTTGTCAGTTTTTGAAAGTTCAACTCAGAGGAAAACAAAGATAATGTAAACACATAATTGAGTCAAAACATGCGTATGGTTATACATCTATTTCAAAGCTGATCTGAAAGAAAACAAGCAACATTTACTTTCCCCAGTAAGATAGAATTTAAAAGACGGCGATCAAAATGTAACAATGATGGCAAATTAAATTGAAAAAAAATTGTGAATATGGAATTTAAACACGTATGTCAGCTGTACTTTTTTACCCACCCCCACGCCATTAACCTTGTCAACCTTCTTGCCTTTCCCGTTATATTTCACAAAAGTGTCTTTTTCCACAGACGGTTTCTACATCTATCTAGAAGCATCATCTGGCGCTCTATATGACTTTGCTAGATTGGTGAGTCCTCCGATCAGCCCTGGCAAACAGTGTATGACTTTCTGGTAAGTTTTTGTGCCCCTTTAATGCCTCAAAGTTTGGGTTTTTCTCCAGTATATATAGTAAGCTATCAGAGACGAAGTGATTTGGAGGAGCAAGAGGTGGAGAAAGGAGAGGGGAGGAGAGAGAGAGACAGAGAGAGAGAGAGAGAGGGAGAGAGAGAGAGACAGACAGACAGACAGAGAGGGAGAGAGGTTTAGACAGAATGGAAAGAATGCATGGGATAAATAATACATTTACAGCTTGTTCTTACAATGTGATGTTTCAAATCTAGTCTATCTATATCATACGAATTATCTATGAGCTGGTGTATTCAAAATTAAATTCCCTTGAGGATTAATAAAGTTTGAGTAACTTTATCTTTAACCCAAGTTTTAAGAGAAATACAATGTACATGGTGGGGGCATTCGCAACAGCAATTTGGAAATATACATTGGGTAGTTTGCTTAAATTCAACGCAAGCCATGAAAAACACATAAAACTATTTAAGAATTTAGTCAACTGCGTCAAATATGTACTTAAGTCGCTTCCTAATTGACAAATACACTAAACGTTGAGGCGGGACAAAATGTTTATTATATCTTAGGCCATAGGGTGTTGGAATTTATGCGAAGTTAAAAGAGTCCTTTCGTTCATCTACCTCTTTGCCCAATGTAACTATGCTTTCTTCATATAAAGAGAGTACCGTTAGTTCCATACTGGGTATGAGCGTCAGGGAACAAGAAGTTGGGTCCTTTTTATCCTGGCACATTGTATAGTGTGAAGTTTGAGATTGCCTTCCACCCCTTTTACTTTCGACGAGTCGTGAGAGGCTTAGTTAAACATTAAGTGCTACATCTGGAAATAAAATTTGTGTCCCAACTGGAGATCGAACTCGGGACCTTTCGAACAACAGCCAACCACCTTTACGGTTGGGTCACCGCTCATCCCTTCTTAATGTACTCGTCTGTTATCTCCAGGTATCATATGTACGGTAACTCCGTGGGTGACCTCAAGGTAGATCTTTTGACACCATCAAAAACGCCCGGCGGAACTCCATCGCAGGTAGTCTACTGGGATGAGTCGGGTTCCCACGGCGACAAATGGATCCAGGCAGCTGTAGACTTGGGCGCTTATGGAATCGACCCTGGTACTCAGGTAATACAGAACATTCTACATTATATTGGGCACTTCGAATATCAAAGATTTGGTTGGTCTTGTGGAAGAGTTCTGTGGAAATAGACGACTTGTAATGCGAGCTTAAGGCTGAAGAGAGCAATTGCAGAATCAGAGTTGGAAATCCAGCAAAGACCTAGCTTATTTGGCTGCATATTACAGATAGGCGGGGCTAGTTTTGCTCTACAAAGAGTGTTCATAGTTCTATTAAAACATGGTTTATGTGCTTCATTGTCCAACATTTGCTTTTCATCTCGCAGTCTTACAGAAATACGACCTTTCCACGAAAAGTATGAACAAAGTAGCCGTCCTTAAAACTTAGCTCTGAAGAAAATCACTTTACAACGAGGTGCGAGATGATGCGTCCCTGAACTTGTATGAGATTTTAGAGTAAGCACAGAGCAACATAAATATTTTAGCTTCAGAGGCCAAATCTAACAGTGTTAGTGTACCGGTATTATTATTATTATTATTATTATTATTATTATTATTATTATTTACTGCTTTCATTGTAAAGACTGTTAAAAGATCTGCCATTAATGAAGTAATAAGAAACAGGGGTGAAGAGAGAGAGAGGGGGAGGAAGAATAAAAAATAGATGCCTTTAGATGGGTACATGTAAGAATATTAGTTTATATAATTGAGAGAAAAGCATAAAAAGATAACGATAGGTTATCCCGAGACCTTCGGAGTAAATGCCAAGTCAGTGATTGTGAGAACATTTCGCAGCCCTTATGACTTACATTATATCTTGAGCCGGCCGGTCCACTCGCCCAAAATACGTTTTAAATTCTACTTTGCCCTGAATGTTCTAGAATCAAATAAAATATTTTTTGTGCATTTTTGTAATCAAATTTGGGATATTTGGCTTCGTTACTCAGCGTAACTAAGATCAGGTAGCTCAACAAAAAACTTATACGCTGATTTGTTGGGATTATTTGGGTGACAAGGCCTTCTAAGTTTAATGGTCTCTGTTATCTTCATCCCCAAAACACTCCCCCCCTCCTCTCTCTCTCCTCCGCATTCTAAGCTCCACTCCCCAAATACTATCACAATAAAACACATACACACATCATATACTTGCGCCCTCAGGTGGTGATTGAGGCGTACCGAGGCAGTTCCTACAGCGGAGACATCGCAGTTGATGACATCAAGCTGACCCAGGGCGAGTGTGCACGTGAGTCATTCTTTCAAGTCACGTGACGGGACAAAATTTTAATGTGAACAATAATGAATTTTGTACAACCACCTTAATAAAATAAACAGTCTTGGCTGAGAATTCCGTTATTGACATAAAGAGCGTATACTGAGGGAAAAAAAACAAAGATATTTTCTGTATATATTTCTAGCGTAAATTCTTGGCCATATTGTGTAGGTACAATTTTGAAAGTAAATCACTGACTTTAAGAATCACAAAGAATTCGATACGATATACTACATAATTATGTTACTGAAGCCCTCAGTAGGTGATGCTCATTAAAAGGAAAAAAAATGCAACTATAAGTAGGTATGCATAATTCGTTTTATCTTTTTAAATAATTCTCGTTCCACATAGAACGTGGGCCCTCGCCAATCGACTGCGATTTTGAGAGCCAGAACATCTGTAGCTACATACAGGAGACTTCTGACGTGTTGGACTGGACCTGGGCTAATGGAAGAACAGGCTCTTCCTCCACTGGACCAACGGCTGACCACACCTATAATACCAACAATGGTAAGCTCATCCATTCGCTTACTGTGGAACTGTTGATTTGGTTTGCGTGGTGTTTTTACCCCTTCAGAATCCATGACGTTTATCCATTGTTGTCTGCCTCTATCTCTCCACTCCCTCCTCTCTCTCTCTCTCTCCCATTCTCTCTCTCCCCTCTCTCTCTCTCACTCACTCTCTATCTCTCTCTTTCTCTCTCTCTCCTCTCTCCTTCTTCCCCTCTCTCTATTTAGTTATTTATTATTCCTTTCTCTCTTTCTATCTGCTTCTGTCTGGGTTTTTTCCTATGAATAACCCGACCAGCTTGTCTGTCTATCTATTCATATATCCATTTATCTATGTATATCTCTCAACCTACGTATCTACCTACCAATCTATTACCTATCCCCATATCTTTCTTTTTTTTCATTTATCTCTTTATTTTCTCCTTTTATTTTAAATTTTGACACATGCTTACCACGGCACTTGTTCCATTTTCCAGATGTATTTTGTTCCCACCTTTCTATTTTTTCTCAACTTCCCAACCCCTAAATTTCCGACCAGGCCACTACATGTACATCGAGGCGACCAATCAGAAGATGGGAGACACCGCCCGTCTCTGGTCACAACCCTTCCTGCCCAAACAGGGTCAGTGTCTGTCCTTCTACTACCACATGTACGGCCAGGGTATGGGGGAGCTCGCCATTTACTACGGTCAGCTCAACACGACTGGACAGTACTCGCTCAGCACGAGGCTGTGGTCTCTGAAGGGGCCACACCAAAACGACTGGGTCCAGGAGAACGTCCCGCTTCCGATCGATGCGCAAGGGCAAAAGCAAGTTAATGTACGTCATTTCCGCTTCTGGGGCAACTCAAAAAAAATATTATAATTATATAATAAATATATAAACAGAAAGTTTATGAAACTTTGTTTTTAATTTCATAGCGAATATGCATAGCCATCAAACGATGGCTGTGGTTCGATGAACCAAAAAATATATGACACCCCAGAAAGTTCATGAAACATTGTGTGAAGTTTACTGCGAACATGCGTAGCTATCAAACGATGGCTGTGGTTCGATACAAAATAGGCCAACAGTTTTATTAGTATCGGCCTAGTAGTGTCATAAATTATGACACTTGCCGATTTGTTAAGCTGAATAACTTTCTGATAGCTATGTGTTATGAAACGAAAATTTTTCCTAAATGTTCTAGGGTCTGTAATAGTTATATTATAGACATTTAAAACGTTTTACGTTACAATCTTAAGTGACAACATACAATACTGGCTCGTTGTAAGGCTGTTTGCAACGTCTCTTGTTTTGATACCCATGCCTTACTTTTTTTGCATTATGCACCACGTTAAACTCTGCGAGTGCTTAACATTCTTTGAAATCACTTTGAAAGAATCTACTCGGAATAAACTAAATCCAGCGATTACATGGTAAAGTTTGCACATTTTTGACGTTCCTCTACAGCTGGTGTTCCAAGGCACAGTCGGTTCGAGTTACCAGAGTGATATGGCTATTGATGACGTCAAGCTGCTCGCCTCCTGTCCCGCCCCAGGTACGTAAGAAAGCTGAACAGCCAATCTACATCGGATGATTTAGTAGAGGACGCTGGCTTCCTTTTTGAAGGCACGAGCCTATCAAATCACAATATCTTTGTGTTATTTTGAGTTTTCTAGCGTTGGAGAATTTTTTAAAAGAAAAAACAGGAGGAAAAAATTCACATGAGAGTTGTCTCAATTTTCAGTTAATTGCCTTGGAAGCTGGAAATCATTATAATTTAGAATTTCAACATGTTAAGTCGACATTTAAATGGCATTCACAAAATGCATCGTTTCCAAAACATTGCCTTAAATGCAGATTAAATCAATTTCTTTTAAAGTATGAAAACGAACGTTCTATTGGTTTCACTCGCTCTGATGAAAGTAACAATTTAATTCCTCTCGTTTCCCTTTGGAAATTTTGCAATGTGTTCGTTAAAATAATATCTGCTTTCTTTCGCGATCTGGCAGTTAAAGATGATATTGCTGCATTTGCTATTGGTGTTTGAGGCGGTACTCTTGGTGGTGACACTCCTTTGAAGATGTTATTTGGGTTGCTTAGAGAGCATATCATTCTGAGAAGTTTTCTAGATTGTTGGTGATGATGGTCATGATTAAATCCCCAAATGGTTTGAAAGTATTGGAGAACCGAGGATTGCGGGAGTAGTTTGAGAATTTGTACAGAAGCTGATAAAAAAAGAGCCAAGTGCTCATGAAAGCCGTGTCTAGACAGACAGCTGTCTCAATGCCTTCTTCTAACACAAGTAAGAAGTCTTCAGAACAGCTGCCTGTCTGACATGTGACTTCAACAAGAAGCCTCCAGAACAACTATCTGTCTGACATGTGACTTCAACAAGAAGCCTCCAGAACAGCTGCCTGTCTGACATGTGACTTCAACAGGAAGCCTTCAGAACGTTACTAACTGTCTGACATGTGACCACAAGTAAAGGGCCTTCTTTCCAACTTGTCACATCAGTCCTTTGCCCAATGACAAGACGTGTGTTTCGAGAATTTCTTGACTGTGCCTCCGAATAGCTTTGTGTTCTCTACTGAGATAATTTTTACAGGTGGGTGAGCCCATCGAGAGCTCACGCTATCGATGTTATTAGCTGGACATTTGTTTCATTTTGCTGTGAGATGTTCGCTCTATGTAGAAATATCCATTGAAGCAGGTTTGAAAGTTGGAGCTGTACAGTTTTAAGCTGTTACACTGATCCCGATGACTATAAATTGAACACCAGTTTTGTCTGGTGTTTTGTCTCCATTTTCTCCACTTGCTGTCTTGCGCGTTCTCGAAGTAAAGGCAGTAAACATGAGTTAGGTCAATACATTTTTGCCTCAGTTTTGCCACTCTCAGATCTTTTGAGGTTTATTTGTAATACTTTTATACATGTAGGAACTCTTCAGATTGCTCAAGTCAGAACAGTTTTGTCTCCTCTGTATTAATTTCGATCGGCTGTGTTGATCTAGGGTCAAACAGGTGAAGAGGATAGAAATACGCTCACTCCATCACATTGAAATCAAAATTTAATAGGAATGATCAAGAGGGCAATAAATATCCAAGAAACCCGCGACGAGTTAAATACGGTAGGCCCACATGTATAAATAAGGCTGGTGGCGGTAGTGGCTAGGATGTCAGCTGTCCCGATGTCTTCTTCTACAATAAGCAAGAAGTCTTCTAAACAGCTGGCATTCTGGTCATGAAGACACGACCTGGTGTTGAAGACGTAGCAGCGACTCTCAAGCCTCTCTGTGCCCCTCTCTTGTTTCCTTTAGTCTCCTCTTCTCTCTCTCTCTCTCT
>BMAT01000653.1:116552-145367 GCA_019649035.1 Elysia marginata
ACAACAGAGATTATATCCAAACACAATGGGAAGCTATTGCTATTGTTGGATGGGATGGACCCAAATTCGTCTTGATCTATTATACATCCTTAGTCTTCTCCTTCACCACAACAACAACAATTTTCTTCTCCTGCTGCACGCCATTTTCACAACAAAACGGTGCTGTCTGACCGTCGGGTTCCGGTTTCAGTGTGGGCGGCGGAGCCGGCAAAAAAACGTCGGGTCTGGTCTGACCGTCGGGTCTGGTGTCTGTGTGGATCTAGGCTAAGCATTATGGTCAAGAAGTCCTCTGTCGGACGGGGCTTCTTTTTACTTAGATTTAATAACCGAAGCCCGAAATCGAGAGGTTCTCAGTTTACGGCGAGACGTTCTCAATGCCAGGCCATCTAGCCCAAGTGTAAACAAATTAAATTTTGTGCCCAAGTGTCATTTTGATTTATCTCTTCCAATCCTTGCTATGAGTTAGAACAAATTAAGCAAATTCAAAATTTTTTTTTGAGTAGGCCTAAAGGGCCGGCCTTTTACACGCTAGTGTTAAACATAGGGGGTGAGAGGTGTTTTGCGTTTTGGGTTACAACCTACTTGAACCTAGGCCGCCGTAGGACAGACCGAGTACTCCAACATGAGTAGATATCATATTCCCTATATTTTGTATGTAACTTTGTTTTGGGCCGGCCCATAACAGCAAAGCAGTACTGTAGTTGAGTTCTCATTGTGCCCTAAATATACTAAGAATTTAAAAGAGATAGATCATTAAAACTCTCATGCACAAGTTTGTTTACATTTTGACTGACAGGCCTTTTGAGTATGGTGGCCTAGGTTACAACTGATCTGGTGTTAGACCGTCTCGGTTCAAGGCCATCCAGTCCAAATGTAAACAAATGTGTGCCCAAGTATATTTTCAATCTATCTGTACGAATCATTGGTATGAGTTAGAATTAATTGCAAGCTCAAAATAATTTTTTTTTGAGAAAAGGGCCGGTCCTTGGAAAGTGGGCAAGCTTTTGATTTCGCTTTTCCATTCGCACACAATTAGGCCTTTAAAGTAACTGGTTTTGACAAGGGAAAGGTGTCAATGTTTTATAAAATAGCTCATCCCTTCAACCATTCTCTGTACTTGTAGGCCTGTTTTGATCTAGATCTAGAATCTAGTCCACAGTCGTCCCCAAGTAGAACCAAGGCAAGTTATTGTTAGGCCTAGATTTACACATTGTAATATTAGTTAATAACCTAGGATCCAAATCCTAAGGCATCTGTATCCGGATAAGGGCAATTTTCCCGCCATTTCTATACAACTCCGCTAGCAGCAAGAGTGAAGAAAAGGCTAGAAGTCTAGACACTAGATCTAGATTTATTGCATCAATATTAGACACGTCTAGATTCTAAACCTAATCTAGATCAATGAACAACATGCTAAATTGATTGCTTTCTAGAGAGGTCATTAAATGGTTTCTCATAATGAATTTATGATATTAAGATTTAGGGTACGGTAGATATAGAAGTCTAGATCTACTTGAACAACTGCGGTCCCTAGATTAGAGAGACTTTGTCAGGTCGGTAGAAAACATTATTACTGTTTCAAGACTATATTTAGATCTAGATCTACCGACCTATCGACCTGGCAAAGCTATTTAGGGATGGCAGTTGTTTATGAGTGCCTCTTCTTGCGTAACCATCCTGGCATATGGCAATCTGGTTGTATGACGAAATGATCGGAACATATGCACCTAAAGTTAAAGGACATTAAATCTGATCTGTTTTTATAAATCCAGTTAAAATAAGCACACTGACACCATTTAAAAATTACAAATCTTTATAAATTTTGCTGTCTTTTTTCTAACCTTCCTTGAAAGATTTGCGCACAGGACTGCAACCAGTAAGGGTTTCCGGAAACGTACCTAGTCTAGAGATCTACAGCAATTCTTTAGGCTATGAGAGCCCTTGGTAAATTTATAGTCTAGATTTAACTCTTGTTCTAGATTAAATTTGTGATGGTAAACTCA
This sequence comes from Elysia marginata, assembly GCA_019649035.1. Classification (NCBI taxonomy): domain Eukaryota; kingdom Metazoa; phylum Mollusca; class Gastropoda; family Plakobranchidae; genus Elysia; species Elysia marginata. The sequence continues at coordinate 118,556 of BMAT01000653.1, forward strand.
TTTTATGTTTTGTTATCTCACACACTCTAGAGTCTGGGCATTACATCTACATAGAAGCCTCTTCACCCAGAAGACCGGATGATAAAGCAATTATAGAGAGCCCTCTTATTACGAGGTAAGGCCTTGTCTTTGTAAATCTAAATCTAAGCACTATAAATAATGTGGTGGTAAGAATATAATTTTCTAACAGTCAATTTGCACTGATACATTGCCTATTTTACTACTGTTCATTATAAATCAAAGTGGCAAAATAAGGATTTGTCTGGATCTGGATCTAGATCTATATCCAATAGGCCTACCTGGATTTGATGAGGATTTTTAATCACTAAAAGTAGGCATAATATTTGAAACAGATAAAGCAAGTAAAGTAATTTTAGTCTCTCAAATAGTTTCTACATTTAGTGTACAAAAATATCGTTTCAAAGGTAAACTACCTTATGCTAGTGGGGGCGCTAGAACTAATGTCAAATGAATTTGTCTCGTGTCCAGGGTGAATGACTTGAAAGTCGCGATTTTCACCTTTAATAGCATTGATGTTTTAAACAAGACATTTTTCTAAACTTCCAAGAATAAAAGTTTCATAAAAATATCAAAATTTTAAGGGGCGATGTTAAAATTTTTGTTGATTTAAGGAAATAGAACGAAAGAAAAAAAACAGACCTTTGAATTGCATTTTCTCAAAAAGAAAAAAAAGGAATTTCTAACTTCTGACTAATTCACCCTGGACGCTAGACAATTATCATCTGAAAGTTATGAGTGGAAATTATTTACCTGTTGATGTCATTATTATTATTTTTATGTACCACAAATTTCTGCAAATTTTTTAAAACCCTATTCATGAATTTTCCTCTTGCCCACCAGCCTCACTGAACAATGTTTAGTATTCTGGTACCACATGTTTGGTCAACATGTCAACACCCTGAATCTCTACACCAAACTGAAGGGCCAGTTTTCTGGCCCTCAGCTCATATGGAGGCGGATAGGTGCTCAGGAAAACGGTTGGGTGCAAGCTGCTGTAGATTTGCATGTAAGTTGTATGACATTGATAAGATAATACATTACAATGTTATCTTCTCTTTGACAAGGTTGACTAGTAGGTGACTTGAGTTCCATATGGAAGCATACATTGCAAGTTAACCTCTAGCTTGAAAAAAATCATGGACCTGAGGATGAGTTAGGTTTATGTTACAGATCAAAAGTCAGCCTCCGGGCTGTATGCTAGACCTTCCGAGACAAAGGCTTAACTTTGATACATTGTTTCCCCCCAGGCTATGCAATTAAAAGGGTTTGGGCGTAGAAACTGAGAAAGTGATGTTTGACATTTTGAGAAAAATTGTCAGGTTCGGACCAGCTTAGCTCTCTGTCTTCTCCAAACCTTGAAACACATCTTCTGATATAAATATAAATATACTTGCAAGAAATGATATTTTAGTTGCATAAAATGATTTTTTTTAGTCCTGTTCCAAATTGTAGACTTAGTCAAACAACGAAAGAATAAAATTTTTTCCAATGTGTCATTTTTAAATGTCCAACTCAATACAAATTTAGATTACCTTATGAAACTGAGCAAAAAAAAAGCAATGAATAGAAACAAATAATAATATATCAGTTTACTGCCTAAATCTTTCTTATAGCATGATAATTGTCATGAAAACGTAATCATCACACCTCTAATATGTATACTTTTCATACAAACAGAATACTGTTCAAACACCATATTCTGTGGAATTTGAGGGTGTCAGAGGAACAGATTATGCAGGTGACATTGCATTGGATGACATTCGGTTGATACCTGGAGCTTGCAGTAAGTTGCAGTCCAAACAGACTGGCATGCAAATCTTGATCTTCAGACATCTCATGTTTTTTTGTTTACTAAAACTAAGCGTTAATATATATGGTAATGCTGTTTTAAAATACTTTACATGTTTCTAATAGGTCTATAAAACCTTCACAATCAGTTACCTTTCACAAAGTTATACCCTCTTAAGAAATTAATTTAGTTATATGAGATTTAAAGCCTGCAACTGTTTTAGCAAAAACTTTATCACAAGGTTATAGTGATACATATATACAAATATTTTTTTTCATTTTATGGTTGGTTAAGATGTATCATACCACCATAATTTGAAAAGAGACTCAATTTAAGAGCCAGTATATATTACTCGTAATAATGTCAGTGTGAAGTTCTGTATTTTTACAGATTGTTCACCATCTATTTAACTTTTCTTCTTACTAACAAAATATGCTATATCTCAGACTCTGATTCCACTGTTGACCGCTGCGACTTTGAGACAGATGTCTGTGGCTTCCGGGCATCTGACCGCAACAGCTGGAAACGGTGGCGCAAACCATCTAGTGACCCCAGCGGAGGACCTTCTTTTGACCACTCATACAACACAGCTTTAGGTGTGGTTTTGCTTGCATGGTTTCAAAAATAAATTTGTCAAATCTTTTTACAGGAATTATTTGGGGATTGTTTTTGCAGTCTTACAATCAGTGAAAATGTAGTATACACAAAGAGCCATGAGATTTGCAAGGTAGTACAGATGTAACTACGCTTTTTTGGAGCCCATATTAATATTGGAAGCTTAACCAACAAATTCAAAATCGTAATTATGTTAAGACTAAAATGGCTATTCTATATGATCTCTTTGCACTTCAGCTTTAAATTATGTAAAAAAGATACTGCAATTCTCGTTCATTTTTCATGAAATCTTATACATGCACTGAGGTAGTTATAGAAATAAGACAGCTTTCATTTTGTTCATTTTTCTTTCTGGTCATGTGTTAGTTCACAGATTGTCTCATAGGAGTATCAAATCTGCGTTTTTTTTTGGCTTCTGCTGTTTTTCCACATAAATATTGTTTACTTGGCAACTAATGCCATGAACATTTGTTTCATGGTAGAGGAATCAATTTTCTGATTTAAAGAAAAAAAATAGTTAGCATCCCTGTTTTCTCATCAAATTACTTCATATAGGCAATATTGCTATGACCAGTCACAAGGCTCAAGTTTTTACAATGAAATATTAAACAATATTGATAAAAAGGATTCCATTTTTCTCTGCTCTGAACATTATCCTATTTTGTAACAGGGTCATATATGTATGCCAAGACTGCACCCCCTCACAAAGCAGGCGACAATTTAATTCTCACTGGACCTAGCCGACAGCCAACATCTGGTTCCTGTGTGTCTTACTACTACCACATGAATGGAGATAACTCTGCTTCCCTCACAGTGCAGGCGTCGTATGCCTCTGGTCTGAAGAAAACTTTAGCACAACACAGCGGCAACTTGGGAGACAAATGGTACAGAAATGAGGTCACTGTCAGATCAACTACTTCCTGGCAGGTCAGTACACATGACAGTCAAAGAAATGATAATGATACAGCTGCTGCACAAGAGAGGAAAGTAGCAGGATTTTCTCTCAGTTTAATTTATAAGTGTGTGGCTGATGGTCTCACTGACTTTAAACAGTGTTGATTTAAAGAGACATTTCGACAACTCTTTTCTCACCAGATTAAAGCAGTTCTGAAAATCATAATTTTAACTGGGGTTTATCTCTTTCGCCAGCTTGTTTTCGTGTCCAAGGCAACTTCGGGAACAAAGAGTGATCCTGCCATTGATGACTTGGTAATCTCACCCGGCACTTGTGGAACAGAGGAAGGCTCGTGTAACTTTGAGAAAGATCAATGCACTTGGCAGCTATCACTTTCCTCTGCCAACTCCTTTGTGAGAACTGTGGCTAGTCGGGCAAGGAATCCTAAACCATCAAAGGACCACACACTTGGCAAAGTCCAAGGTGATTTTACAGTTGGGATGATGTTGTGCTTGTTTAAAGTTTTTGTCACCTTCAAGATAGAATTTTGAAGTTTTTGTATGATTATTTACTTGTACAGTGTATTTCTTATAATTTGCTCTAGTTGTATTCAGTTTATAGAGATATCATTTTAGTTGAAATAAACCAGACCTTTAAGTTATTATACATCAAGATGATCATAGACTTTAGCTCAAGAGCTGTGTATTGATACAAAATAACTTCTCTGGAATTTAGATCAGTTTTACCAATCTAAAATTTCCTAAAAAAAAAAAAAAATACAGACTTATGTCTCATGACAGGAAATTGGTAATTGTAAAATAAAAACTGTTTGAAAGTGTAAGTCTATAGAGAAATAAAGTGGCTTTATCAAAACATTTTTCATTAATTTTTATACTTTTTATAAATTTGCTTTTGTCTTATTCAGTGGTAAAGAAAGGCCTCTTTAGTTGAAATAACCCAGATCTTTGAATTTTTTTCATTTACAATGATAATGGCTTTAGCACTATCTACCATAAAAAAAAGTTCTTAACTAAAAGTGAACTAGAATTGAAAAACTTCCAAAAAGAATAAAAAAATACCCAGAGTAACATTTCCAGAAGCAAAAAAAAAAATTCATATCACACAAAGACTTAATAGAAAAAGAACCTAAGCAGAAAAGAGCTGCTGCAAAAAAAGTATTTTCATAAAAACAATATATTTGACATCTTCAAAGTTCTTATTTCTTTTTAACTTCCTTGAAGTGTCCTAACTTCCTTCTCCTAACACTTTCCTGCTTCATACTTCATAGGATCGTATCTGTTGATGCGTTACTCCCGATCCTTGGCCTTGAATGTAGCAACCATCGCAAGTTCTCCGATGCAGCCATTTACAGGGACCAAATGTCTGTCGTTTTGGATTGCTCATGCTAGAAACACATGTGAGTTGCCAAATTGGGATTTTTTTTTGCAGCATTCAACTAAATGCTAAATTAAAATTTCTAAGCGATATAGCTAGCGAACTCATGAATGAAATGTACTCAAACTACATTTCTTTCTAAATTAGAGAATTGGGATTATAAGGAAAGGAAAAAACAAAACTTATGTTTTCAGAAAGATGAAACAAAAGAAACCTCAATAGGACATCAACCCCTAAGAGTCATAATGTTATGACTCTTTTTACCTAAAAGATGCATTTTATCTGCCTGTTAGATAACATGAAAATAAAACATTCATAGACATACCTGCCTAAATTTTAAACATCACTGCAAGTCTAAAAAGAAAACTTCCCTATCAAGTTGCCATTTCCCAAACAAACTTTTTTAATAAATGCCTATTCAATGCTTCATTTTATTTAAACTCAACAATGCTGAATTTTTTTTATTGTCTTCCTACTCTTATAAGCAAAAAAGACAAGAACTAAGCAAAATTCATTCAATTTGCCCAAAAGGGGAATTAGGAATCTTAATTGTCTCAACCTTCATTCCTTTGAATACAGATTTAGAAGTGAAAGTGTCAGACGTAGCCCAGGCTGTTACGCAGACTCTCTGGGTGCAGAGCTTCATTTTTGGGTCAGGCTGGACTTATGCAAGCCTTCCCATCCCAACCCAGACCAAGCCTTACAAAGTGAGTGTGGTTTTTTTTTATTTAAAAGAGTTCTCACCAAAACTTAAGCTCAGTAACATGAATATAAACTCCGTAAAAATCCTGCAAGAGTTGCGGTTTTGTAACAGAACTTTGATTGTGTGAAATGCACTGCAAAATGTCCATTTTTTGCTTAATATTAGCTAATCTATGTGGGTGGTAATTTTGTCTGTTGGATGCTGTAAATTAATGAAGCTTGAAGTTTATAAAATGCACAATGTGTGACAAATGCCTCACAGCTTAGCTCAGTCTTATCTTGCTGTGTCTTTTTCTCAGTCTAAAGTATACTTCTCTTAATCAATTTCAGCCTTTAGGCTTGGATACAGATTTTTATAGTCATTTTGGTGTAATGTTTGTTTGACTTGCTAACTTTAAGGAAGCTCTAACTCTTGTTGTGAAAATAGGTACTGTTCTCAGTCATTTGTGAAACTGAAGTAATCCGTGTCTAATCTTCTACTTGTAATTCATAATTACAATGCAACTCCTTAACAAACACTAGAAAAATTTGTCAGTAAAAACAGGTCTTCTAAGAGGAGGGTCTTAGTTCAAGGGTTAAATTACTATACGCATACAGGCGTACATCTTCAAACTTGAAATCACAAGAGGGGTGGGCTTTGTAGAAGGATTCCAGTGCATTTGTATGCTTGCTTATTTTTTCATTAGATTATTATCACTGGACGAGTGACTGCAGTCTCCGGCTACATAGCTCTTGACGACTTTCTTGGAAAAGTAGCCACTAATCTGACTTGCCCGTGTAAGTTTTGAGTTTAGAAATAACATATATCACTACAGTCTAGACGACTCTCTTCTAACGTTATTCAATTTGCTTTGAGGATCATAAGTTTATCTAGAGAAAACAGGATATCTAGATATTTTTTTTTAAATTATGTACTCTTTATTTTTTATGATACACCTATAAAAAACAACCTCTTTTCATAAAAAATCATGAAAATGATTTCCATATGCTACTGATTGATAAAATTTAGGCATGTTCTAAAGCTGATTAGAAGAGATAGAAGTCAGGACATCTAGCTAAAGTACATCACTTGTCAAAGACAAATTATCTACTGCTGTTCAACAGTGACCCCAGCTGATGCCAAAGTCTCCAACCTTCCACCTTCGACTACCGCACAGGCAGCAACATCACCGACTCCTTTTGGTATGTACATTAAATTTTTAAATTTAAAATTTGAAACAGGAAACCTTCTGATTACCATTTTGATGTATGATCTGCTTTTAGTGCGAGTTCACAATGATATAATAATTGATTATTGTTTTCATGGGTTCCTTTATAAAAATAGAGCTGTTGAATGTTCATGGTAAATTGGTACCATTTTAGTCAAAATCTGTATCTAAGAAGAAGTAGAAAATTGTGTTCCCAAAGTTTATGCAAACGATATGCATATTTTGCATCTCAGCGATCTTTTCTCTGTTTTATGTAAATGTGTATGCAGATATTACATGTCTTCCCCCCTTACCCCATCCAATTCGCACTCTGAGATTAACTTTCTGCTATTAAAAATTATGTAAAATTATCAGTTTTTAAAAAATTTTCCATTTTCAAAAATTTTTTTTAATAGGTAAAGAAATAGATTTTTAAAATTATTCAAGCTTACCAGAATCACCTCAACAGGACATGCAGCTATATTTATATTTATTTTCTCTCACCCAGAGTAAGTTGAGGTTTGGGTTTATGCAATGTTTTTCTAAAAAATGATTTAAGTTTGGTACCAATTTTCACATTTGTTGTGTTCTTCAGCTGTTTTTTCTGCTGTTTTTTTCTTCTACAGCAAGCATTGAACAAACACTGTAGTGGTTGGTTTTTTTTGTATCTCCTCAGTGGCATCTTCGCCATCTGACTGCAGCTTTGAGTCAGGGCTGTGTGGCTGGACTCAAGACACAGCCAATGATAATCTTGACTGGTACCGAGCTCAGGGACCCCAGGGGTCAAAGGCCACTGGACCCATCACTGATCATACAACTCGCACAAGTAAGGCAAATCTCATACTTAAAGCTATAAACAGTCCCTCCAGTGTGTTTGTGAATTGTTTTCCTTTACGTAAAATATCAAAGGAACTTTATGAAATAATCATGGGAAAAGAAATGTTTATAACATGGATGTAGTTTTTTTATTTTCTTTATGCTTTTTATTTTTGTAATTTGAAACCTGGTTAACTGTATGAAAATGAATTGGAACCTAATCCACCCAATGAAGAAAGACTATTTAAAGTTCCTCTATGACATTTCTTTATAAGTTTATATAATAATAAAGAATGTAGGGCATGGGTTTTCTGTTTTTTTCAAAGAGTTGAATGGGATTTTTTATGTTGGCTTGATAAAATCACAGAAATGTTTCATTTCCCTTCCCCATCTTTTTTTTTATATAAAAAAGAATACAAAATTTAGTTTATAAAGAGTTGTCTAGTTGATCTGGCTTCTGCAACCTTTAACAGCAAAAACTTTCTTTTTATTACAATTATTACATTTTTAATTTTCAGTGAAACCTAGTCTGTATTTTAGATATTATTATTACACCTAACTGCACTCCCAAAATGTTGGTTCTGCGATTGACCACATGTTAGTTTTTTCATGAATCTATGATGGAGGATACTCATGCACACACACATAATTCTACAAACATGGAAATAAAGTTAAGCTGCTCCCCCTACTCCCCAGATGCTGGCTGGTACCTCTATATCAAGTCAAATTTTGTTGCCGATCCATCTAAGTTTGTGGCCAAGAAAGCTCGACTCATCTCCCCGCCCCTTGCTACACCAGGAACTTACTGCCTTCAGCTGTACTACTACATGTTTGGACCTCACGTCGGAGCTCTTAACATCTACCGTGCTCGCTATGTATGTGGGAAGGAAGGAAAAAAAATAGAAAATGTAGATAGCTTTGGTTCATATAATCTATAGGCTTTAGATTGTATTGCTAGATGAGTTTTTTCTGGATGTTTTCTTCATATACTTACCTATATTGAAATATTTTTAAGATATAGTCCTATTTATAAAGACGTCGTTTTAAACTTCTAGGCTTTATTGGCATTAGATTTTAATCAAATTTTCTCAAAGGAAGTGATAGGAAGCTGTCTTAAGAATAAATTTATTTTATCCAGAAACTAAACCTTAAGAAAGAACGGTAAATCAAGTATGGCTATCACTTTAATTCATCAGTTAAGTTCGTAATAAATTTACAAAATAATGAGGATGAAGAAAAAAAATGTTACTTTCAGTATTCTATTAATTTGTACGCACCATATTACAGGACAATAGTGTGAGTTTGTATGCCAAGCGTGAAGGAAACCAGGGCAACTCATGGCAGTTTCTAGAGATGCAGTTCTCCACTACAGTCTCGGAGAAGGTCTACATTGAAGGAACAGAGGGAGTAAACTTCAACGGTGATATTGCGATAGACGACATCAAACTCTTAAACAGCAGGTGTCCCACTCAGGGTAGGTTAGACACTTTCAAAACATAAGGAATGACATGGTATTAAAATAAGCAACATAAAAGATGATAGATAATAAAATTCTAGATGCCATTCTTGAAACAGAAATCTAACTGCAAATGCTAACAAATAGCTATGAAAGTAGATGTTATGAAAGAGTCCTTTAACAGTGTTAACTGTGGGCCATTCTGAGCTAATGCTGTGACAGATAGTTTGAAAATTGTTTTTCATCATATCCACTTTTGAGACCATTTAATAAAAAGTTTTATAGGCTGTTGGAATACAGTAGTGCCTTTTTGGCTGATGCAGTATGAAAACTCAGTCCAATTTTGTTTTGTCGTTGAAAAATTGGGTCGATTGGATTCAATATTTTTCATGTGCAATAACTCAGGACTTAATGAAGCTATGAAAAAAAAATGTTCACCACATTGAAGAACTCTTAAAGGCCTTTCTATTAAGTACATAGCACCGTATCTTAAAATTTGGCAAGTAGAGTTATTTTGTAGGTCCCTGACACATTTCTCAGAGCTTCCAAATGTAAAAAATTTCATAAAATTATTATTTTGTGGAGACATTAACACTTTTTCTTAATAAAGTAGAGAAAAGGAAGAAAAAATTGATCTTAAAATGGCCGTTCTTATAAACATACAAAAAAAAGTGTCCAACTTCCAACTCATTTGCCCTAGAAGCAAGATGTAGGCGAAAAGAGTGTTATGATTATCTGATTCTATAGTGGAAATATAGTTCTTGAAAGTGTTAACTTTTTTTGACATATGACATTTAAAAACATGGCTTATTGGCATGATAATCTGGGTCGTCTCAATAACTGATACGTATGAAGAATTTTTGTAGCCCTAGAAGCTTTGGTTTAGAGGATATGGTTAGGCTTATAATATAAAGATAGAGAAAATGCTAGAAAATGAGTGAGTGAACCAAGAAAAGTTCCCAGCAGACAACATTGAGCAAAACACAATGGCAGAAAAACTGAGTTTAGTACAACAAAAATGATCAGCATGGAAACAATTCAGGTTTATCAATTTTATCTGACACAAGTAGGTTTTTGTGTAAGTCTGAATAGAAATGTGAATGAGATTCAAGTGTCTCAAACTACCTATGAGGAAAAGATATAAAGATGTATCCTGCATTTATAATTAAAATGCGTTATGGTAATGGCATGCTGTTCAGTAAAGTACGTTGATCTGTAAAAAATGACATTTCTTGAGATGTTGAGATGATCTTTAACTGAAAATCAATGTCAATATTGTATCCCCTGGGTTCCTTAGCTGGCCCATCTTGTGCTTTTGACTATGGTGACTGTGGCTGGACTCAGGGCACATTGGACAAAGGTCAGTGGCAGAAGCTGAGCAGACAGACGTCCACTAGCAACACTGGACCAGACTTTGACCACACACTAGGAACTGGATATGGTAGGTGCTGTGAAGGTTTATTGCCTTCATTTCTAATATTTTTTGTTTTGTTTTATATGCATCCCATACACTTCACATGTCCACTGTTAAGTCAACTGTTAACTCTCACCATAGAAATATCAAAATTTATTACTTTCAATATTCCATCAGCTAATCTTATCAATTTGATTAAGATTTACATAATTCTGTGAAACAATCATTGTATCGATTAGACTGATCACCAATCCAAAAAATTAAATAACAAGCAGGCTTAGTGCCTTAATTTAAAGTGTTTAAGGTTAGTCACAAAAGTTTTATTTTATCTTTATCTTATAATGAATCATACCCACAAATGGTAGCAGAAATTTTTCAAACACACACACACAGTACAAAACAATTAAAACCTGTCTCTGTCTTCATGCAAGTGTAAGAATAATTTTAAGGAAAGGTTTTCACTTGAATTTCTGCACCCTTGATTACACAGGTTACTACTACAACTTGGATGCCAGCTTCCCTCTTAGACGTGGAGACTATGCCTATCTCATCAGTCCAGTATTAACATCTGGCTCTGCACTGCGATGTGTTCGGTTCTGGTTCAACATGAATGGTGCCCAGGTAGGTCACACACATACATGTCTCAGAACCAAAACAAATGAGTCGCATGTTGCTATTTTCATTTTACAAGGCCATTAAATTTTTTTTGGAAAGATGACTATTTTGATTAAAAATATACAGAAAAAGGAATTAACGGTTAACAGGAATTTTCTCGAATTTAAATTTCTAACATTTTACTTATTACATTTGGTCTAGAAACATTGTGTGTTAAAAATTTAAAATGTATGGCTAATTTTCAGTATACTTGCATATTATACCTCTTTGGAACCTTTATAGCTGGGGGCTAGATAAATGTAGCTTCCAAAACCACCGTTATATCTCTGATTATTGTGATTTTTGCAGTTCATGGAATTAATAAATTATTGTGTTTTGCTTAGATTGCTTTTTGTATATGTGCTAAATATGCTATACCTTTGTTCTGAAAGCACTTTCTAACATCACCTATAATGTCAATCAGTTGTCTTTTTTTCCTATGGTTTTTTCATATAAGCATTAACTTTCATTAAATGTTTTAGCACATGTGGGGGTTTAATTTATTCCATTACTGCTGCTCCTAGGTTGGCTCACTTGACTTCGGAGTGATGACCAGTGACCTCAGCAAAGACACGTTCCAGGCAGTGTGGACCAAGACAGGTCACCAGGATAAAGCCTGGAGGGAGGGGGAGGCAACTGTGCAGTCACCAGGAGGAGTCAATTACTATGTGAGGATTTTACACTTAGCCAAGCTTTTGTCTGAATTTTCTCTCCAAACCTTAACCTTTGCAAACTTAAATTATGTGATTAAGAAGTTTCAGTCTATTTTTTTTTTATTAGAGTATTTTTAATAATTTTTTTTCCAAGAAGATATTTGATTTGGGTATTGCAAAATGACAACGTTTCTACAATTTTTAAAAACTTAAATATGATAAAATGTGAAAATTAATCTCCTCTAAAGAGCTTGTTAGCCTGTAAAAGTATGTAGAGGAAAAAAAACTGAGATGCTAATATCCGCTAAATAAAGTTATAAGCATTAATTTTTCTGCTGAGCTTTGTAAATAAAACTGCATTAAACTATAGTGTTTTTGATTGATTGATTGATTGAAATTTTTACAAGCCCAGTCCATCATTAGGGATGATCTCAGGGCTTATCTATAGTGGTAAAATTTTAAATAAATATTTAATTTAAATATAAACAAAACCAAGTAAGTAGTAGGAACCTTTTTTTGCTTGAATTAAAAAAAAATAATTACCAAAATATCTTATTTTAATAAGTTTTCAAACAGTTTTACGTTAACATTTTTGTCTTTCTCAGGTGGCTTTTAAGGCAACAGTTGGAGGCGGCATTCATGGAGATGTTGCCGTGGATGATGTCACATTTACTGATGGTGAATGTCCATTCTCAGGTGAGCCATTTCAACTTTGTACAACACATTTCTCCACATCTGCATACCAAGCAGCTGCTGCTAAGGAAACGTAACTTGTGTGTTTTATTATTTTACACACTGCACACTCTGTACATCTTTTTTTAGGCACCTCGATAGATTCGCTCATTCCAGGCAATGAATTAGTCTGAAAAGTGAGGAAAAAAAAATAACTCTTAAAGCACACCGTATGCTGTTGCAGGTGATAATGACTTTAAGAACAGCCTGTTCAATTTTTAAAATATACCCTATCTTGTACATGATAATGATTTTGAGAACAAACTTAACATCTGCACCAATGCTCAGACTGGCAAATTATGAAAAAAAAACAAACTTTCAAAACACACCATATACTCTTGCAGGTAACAATGACTTTGAGAACGGCCTGGACATGTACACTAATGTTAACACTGACAAGTTTGATTGGTTGGTGACTTCTAGTGGAAGCTCTGTCCTTGGGACAAATATTTACAAGCCCGACCACACGAAGAGGACCAACGATGGTAAGTTGTCTCAACTTCTTTATCAGGGCCTTGGTTTGATCTTATTGTAAACTGCCTCCTGGAAACATGATAGGAAGAAAACACCATGTTGAGTATAATTTAAGAGGCTACAACATTTGCATAATTATTTGCACCAGTCTATTTTATCAACTGTCAAGTTCCTCAAAATAAACATTATTAAAATTATAATTGCCCTGTAATTTAGTTAATCATACTGTGTTTTTGAGGTGGTAAAAAAGAAAGCATTTGCTTCAAAAAGTAAGCAACTCTCAGGGAAACTCTTGCTTTTAGTCAAACTCTTCTAGACCATCAAGTTGTGGTAATGTTATCTGTATTGTTGCATCTTTTTAGATGGTTCTAGTCAATTTTTCCTTTAAGTCAACATACTCTTTCAGTTCTGTGGTTTTGATCGTGTCCTAGAATCCTCTGATAGGGTTCAAATGTTGAAAAGATTTTCTCAAACAATTTGATAAATCTTAAGAAAACTTAAGAAAAAAATCTGTTGGGTTTGCCTTGTTTATTTTGTGCTTGTATTAAAATTATATAAAGAAATGAAATTATGAAAGGAGCTTTAAATAAGAAAAAACATTAAATTAACTTTTAAGTACTGGCTCTATAAAACCTTTGTTTCCTTCGACAGGACATTATGCTATAGCTCTAATCAAGAACCAGAGACCGAGTGAGTATTTGAATGAATTGGTTGATATAAATGATGAGTAAAGAGGGTTTTTACACAGCCCTTCATCCCTGTAAAATACTCAAAACCGCTTTATTTAGACCAAAAGACTTTATGATCTAGAATACGGAAAAGATCTTTCATTGCTTGTAGCCAGGTACTCAATGCCTAAATGATAATTTATTTAAATAAGCAATTGAACCCTTTTTCTCCTTCAAGATATGTTGTTATTTTTTATTTCTTTGTGTTAAAACACTAACATTCTGAAGTGCAAGATAAAGCAAGAATAATTCTCATTGTCCATACCTATACTGTTTTCCTGAAATGTACCACGCATATTACTTGAAGACAGTTTCACTTTTTTTCTGATAACCTTACTCTATTAGTGGATTTGTGGTCTTGTAGTAGACACTCAGCTTTTAGACTAAGAAGTCCAGAGTTTGAGCCTCTTGTTTTTCAAGTTGATGTCAATTCCTTGAGAAAGGCTATTTACCCACATTGCTTCATTGTACTGAGGCGTCAAATGAGTACTCAGCTTTGGGCAGTGTGCTAAAGTGATGCCCATAAACTGCTCTTCCTCTGTGAAATCAGAAGGTAGTTATGTTCATAAGGGCCCATCACGTAACCCATGTAAAGTGCTCAGAGGATTAGTGGACTAGGCTCTGTATAAAAATACTCACTCATATTATGTGAATTAAGCAGAATCTCAGCGTAACTGTGTGTATGCAGTTTTGTCTCCCACTTTCTGCCTTTTAGCTGCTTGAACTTATCAACAGGATACTTAACTAGTGCCAATTGTATTCAACACCCAGCATTTTTTCCAAACTCATTGAGTTCTCACTATCATTACATGATCATACCACTAGTATTACCTGCCAAGGTCCCTCTTTTTAGAGTTAACGGGTTTAAAATGTGTCAGTGATAATAGGCATACTATTATTTTATGTTTTGTTTTTTCCTACTGTTTTTTTTTAATTTCTTACTTTTGAATTTTTTAGTTTGTTATAGGAATAAATAATAAGCACATAGAAAATATACAATGTATTTGTGGATGTGAATATACCTGAACTTAAGACCCAAAACAATTTCTGACTGGGATGATTAAATAAAGAAATCTTCTATCTTAATACAACAGTCTCTGTTGATTTTCCCTGTAAAGAATATGAAGAAAAACTTGTTATACTCTTCTTCTATTGTGATTGATATTTCTAATACTGCTAGAGGCATAGTATACCTATCTATTTTTGTGTTGTCTATAAAGTGTATTGACTAAACCTGATTCTTCTCTCTTCCACCGAAGACTCCAACGCTTTACTGATGACACCGAGCCACGCTCCTACCCGGTCTCGCTGTATCGTGTTCTACTACTCCATCGAGGGTCGAGGGCCGTCCACTCTGAATGTCTACATGCTAACCTCCAACGGCACAGCAAAGGGTCAATTGAGATGGTCTTCTTCTGTTTTGACCACAAGGGACTGGAATTACGCCAGGGTCAGCCTCAGCTCCCCGTCTGACAGCTTCAAGGTAAATTTATAGCTTCCGAGGTTAGGTTGAAGGGTGTAAGATACAGTCAACCCTGCCTAGCCAACTACCTGTATTGGTGACTACTTTCCAAGGACTCCCTTGTGTTTTTTTTCTCAATTTTTTGATATTCTGCAAGGTGATGACCTCACCAACACGACCATTGGCAGCTTTTTGTTTCAGAACCTTCTTTACAATCTGTTCAAAAAACCTCTGCATTGCTACCACTCTTGACTTGAGAAGAACCAATTAGCTGGCAGTCCAGTACTCTGACATGCCTCACACCTCCCTACTCGGCGCTTGTTTTTGTTCAACCGTGATATAAACCTACAAATAAGAGCAATAGACCAGGTACCCCCTTAAGGCTCATTGACAAGCTCATTCTTCTTCTTCCCCCACTCTTCTAATTTTACAATATTCTAGCTCAGTTGTTTCATAACACTATGATTGGACATTGCGACCACCTGTACTTTACGACCATAATTTTTATGGATCTTCAATGGTTGCTCTTTGTTGGTTTGACTGTATGCACTTAGCTGTGGATTGTAGTAGGATATAAGTAAAAATGTTGCAAAAACATGCTTGCGTCAGGTATGATTTAAGCCTTAGACTTATAATAGCTTCATCACCCACCGCTTTGCCTGTAAAACACCCCGTAAATTTTTCCCTGTTTTTTTTTCTAACCTTTATTAAACATGAACAAACTTGTAATTAGCTTTTAAATCATTTTTCAAAGTTACTTTTTTAGTTAGCAGATACCATTCAAATTTAGAGAGTTAATAAAAGGAGGCTGCTCAAAATGGTGAACACATGGGTTTCTCCTTTATATTTAGTAAGATGAGAGGAAAATAAGGTACAGTTGAGAAAATACATATAATAATATTGATATTAACTCGCGCCATTTTTAGATCTTGCGTAACTTAAATGTATTTATTTACCGGGTAAGTCAATCATGAAATGTCTCCACAAAGCAATAATATATTTTTTAAAAGATTTTGATTTTCTACCTTTGTACATAATAATCTTAGCATATGATATAATATAATTTGTATTTTGCGTGTATTTTTCATATCATACAACTTTTAAAAAAAAAATGATCATGTCATTTTTAGATTACCCAAGTGGGATCAATAAAGTATCTTGTATTCTGAATTCTCAAAGCAGAGTTCATTTAATGTGTTATTCACATCTCTGGAATATTTTTTGTTTGTCAGGTTGTTTTTGAAGCAGTTCTTGGGGCTAGCACTACAGGCATGATCTCCATCGATGATGTTGTATCTCAAGATACAGCTTGTAAAAGTATGTCCCATTATCTACAAGTACTAGGATCTAGAAAAAGAGAAGCACTTAGAAACAGACCCTAAAAAAGCTACAAGACTTAGGATCTGATGGTTACATTTACAATCTTCTGCAGACTTAATCATGCACAAATGGTTTGAGGAAAAAGAGGGAAAAGTGTAGATGATAAAAGGGGTTATAAAGATGATTATGATGTTGATGATGATAATGATGATGAAGACAGTGGTAATGATGGTGGGGATGATAATAAAGATGAAGATGATGATAGTGATAATAATGATTATGGTAGTTGCACTGGTGGTGGAGATCATAATTTTCAATAATTAATTGAAGAGTAAAGATGACAGCAAATGTAATGTGTTTCTCTTTCATTTTGTCAGGTCTAATAATAAGCTAGATATGGTAAATGCTAATTTTTACCCAACTTCTCTTATCCGGTATGGGTTACCAAACATCTATTGCAGGAATGAACAAATAAATTTCATTCATCAATGCTAATTATTGCCTTCATTTCTAACCCAACAAAAGCTTCACATCATATGGAGCTAGCACTGACAACTAGATCATATTTTGAATACAACCTTTTCCCCTATTTTCCTTACCCTGTGAAGGTTTTCCAACATCTGCTGCAAGAAATGTCAACTCCCAGCCCCTGACCACACAGCCTCCAGTCACTACTACGCCAGGTGAACAACTCGCAGGCTCATCTAAATATTCCTTATTTACATACTATCTTTTTTAATGGAGCTAGACATGTAATCAAATTAAGTAAAACAATCTAGATTTTCCTTTCTCTAAAATTGTTGTTTCTATCAAAATTATGTTGGAAAATTTTAAATTTGAAAGCAAAAATGCCTGATAAGAGTGAACTGTTTTAAAATTAAAAAGAAAAAAGTTACCACAAAAAAAAAAAATCAATTATCCATTTACAAAGTTTCTATAATGATGTACCAATGTCATGTTTGTTAGTGGAGAAAAGAAACTGTGTGAAGTATAAGAAGAGATATAAATGTTAAAACTGCAACATGAGGCTCCATCATGTTCAGAACAAGACAGTGTTTTAAAAGAATTTCACTTACTAACTTTCACAAATTTTGAATCAGAGTCAGTTTTATCAGATTAGATTTTGGTATCCAACAGATTTTAAGAATTAGTCAGAGGGAGTAAAAGAAACACTAGCATATTTTTTTTAACCAAGTAACACTGAGAGAAAGTTATGTAATTTAGTCGTTAAAGACATGAAATTTAAGCTTTTGATTTCGCCAAACATTTTCATTGTCAACAATATGACATAAAAAATATGCCTGTTTTATTGGTAATAGTTCAAATATAAAGTCACTGTTAGCGTTCTTTCTGACTGACCTATCAAATTTCATTGGTTTTTTTTTTTGCTGTCTGTATTCAATGAACTTTTATTCCTTTTGTTGTTCAGTGCCAAGTGTATATGACTGCACCTTTGAGGGACTCGACTTCTGCAAGTGGTCTCAGGCTACCGATGATCAGTTTGACTGGCAGCTACGTCAGGTTAACGGCCTAGGCTCAAGTCCATACGCTTCATATGTTCCAACTAAAGATCATACTAAAGGAACAAGTAAGAACTGAAGTTAATGTCATAGTTTCCTATTATAGACATATTTATTAATTTCTCTGTGGCTTTGTGGTGTAGTGGTACAGCGCTTGACTATGAAACAGGAGATGATGAGTTTGAACAACGGACTCAGCTGCTGAAAAACTTGTGCTTCGCACCCAATAAAGTAACTTGGATATCTGGTTGTTAACTGGGAAAGGTTAATGCAGCAAACGAGATGTTTGGGCTCAGTCCTTCACAATCTGTGACCAAGACACGTTGTGCCCATACAGCAAACTACCCTTAAGACAATACAGTTGTATGAACTTTACCTGTTGGTATCATTATGGCCAGTTGGGCATTGTTGCTTTGGTGCTGATGATAAGATTGTCCAATGTTCTAAATTACATTTCCCTGGTTTTTTTTCAATATAGGTCAAGGAGCCAAATTAAATTTGTTTGTATTTTTTTCAATAAAGGTCAAGGAGCTATCCTCCTGATGCCAGTGTCGGTCAGTCGCAAACCGAACGAGACAGCCGGATTAATATCTCCGACAATCACTCCAACTCGCGCAAACTGTCTAACCTTCTGGTACCGTCTGTATGGACCTGAAAATGATGGACTACAAGTGTATTATGTCACTGGAAGTACTAAGTATCTCCTATGGAAACGCCAAGGCACCACAGGCTCAGAGTGGAGAAGAGCTATGGTTCAGGCTACAGCAGTACGACCCTACCAGGTTTGTAGGATTATACCTGTATATGGACATGGAATGAAGGGTCTTATTTCATGTGGGCTCTGTGTTGCAGACTTATCATTCCTGCTTATTGATATATTGGAAAATGTATTTTTCTAAATTTTTAAACTTCTTAAATTGTGGAATATCATTATCTTTTATGGTGTTTCACAACTCAATGCGTCATGACTGGTTCTAAAAAAAGAAACCTAGGAAGAGGGCTAAAATTTTAGGTTTATCTTCTTTGTCTTTGCATTTTTGTTTTGAAAATTGGCAATAACTCATGAAGTATGACCATATGTTAGAGAGTGACACATCTCAGTGAGGAAGAACATGAAAGAAAGTTATTTGCACATGGAATATCAAGATTTTCAAAAATGGCTTTGATTTGTTTTGACATAAAACACTTTAATTTTAAGTTGAAATTTATTATTAATACTAACATTCTCTCATACTTTTAATGTTTTTCTGCTTTTTGTTTTTTTGCTTTATGTTCTCTTATGCTGTCTTATGTTCTCCTGAGTAATTCAAGAAGATCACTTATCAAGACCATAAGAAAACGTCAAGC
This sequence comes from Elysia marginata, assembly GCA_019649035.1. Lineage (NCBI taxonomy): Eukaryota > Metazoa > Mollusca > Gastropoda > Plakobranchidae > Elysia > Elysia marginata. Next base: position 137,736 of record BMAT01000653.1, read on the forward strand.
CACTTTTCTAGGCCATGTCATGCGGAGAGAAAAATTAGAACATCTCATAACAACAGGAAAGCTTGATGGAAAAAGAGGCAGGGGAAAACAGAGGGAAAAAATGATGGATGGACTAAAGCGCTGGCTGGTATCTGGAAGTTCGACAGAGACAATGACAGCTATGGGACATCGGGAGTTATGGAGAAACATAATTGCCGACGCATCAAACCATGGCACTGGATGATGATGTTCTCTTATTACAAAGACAAACAGAACAATCATAGACACACTATTTAATTTTAAAACTGAAGATATAATAAGAATTTATACTTCTTGTGTCTATATCAACCTCAGACTTAGTTGCATCTTTCTTCCTTTCCACCAGTGGGAGATAGTGGCTGTGAGAGGAACTTACTACACAGGCTCAACGGCCATTGATGATATTCATTACTCACCCCAGCCTTGTCCTCATGCTGACTGTAAGTAAAGTGATGTGTCTATTGGGCCTTCCACCTAAGTTCATGTCCTAAACTTAATGATCTCATCAAAATCGATAGTCTTGGCAAACCTGTTAACAATGTGAGTATTTTGATTTTCGTTTTGAACAATATAAACAGGTAAATGTTACTAAGTTGTTGTGGTTATTATTCTGACTGTATCCCTACCTGCTTGTCTGTAGTACATATAAACATGCACCCATTTTCTTTCTTCTTCGCCCTCTCGCTTAATTTTTCTTTTTCTGAAGACCATGCCCTTTTCTTTACACTTTACATCACATATTAGATTTTACACCCCCCCCCCCCTTTCTCCTCCCTCCACCATACTCCATAGCCTTTGCTAACCTGTTAACAATCGCAATTCTTTTTTAAAAATTGGAATTATTTAATTTTTCTACCATATTCTTAAGTTTGTCCTGCTGTCTATATCTTTGTGTGCTTGTATCCAGCATATCCAGTCATGCACACTCTCTCTATCTCTCCCTTGCTCTCTTTTTTTCTTTTGACCATACCCTTTTCTCTACATCAAATGATATCTCATTTTGCGCCCCCCCCCCCACCTCCCTTTCATCATACTTCCCAGTTTCTCCCATGAGTGACTGTGACTTTGAGATGGACTACTGCGGTTTTACCAACTTCTCTGCCAACTCATTCAACTGGACCAAGTCTTATGGCAAAACTCAGAGTACCTACACTGGACCTAGCACTGACCACACGTACGGCACAGACCAAGGTAACCATTGCTTCCTTACCCGGTCAATGTGTTGTGCAAAATGACCAGGATGCCTGATGGCTGAACTTATGATAATGAGAGATGCCATTTATGTATTTTCTGTCTTTCAAGCCTGAGAAACTTAATAAACACACAAATTTGCAATGCAATGCTCTCAAATGACACTTTTGTATATTTGTGTATTTACAGTACATGAGAATGTAGCGCCATGTCATTTTAAGAAAACTTTAGTGGCATCCCTGAGTAACTCAATCTGATGTTATTTCATTTTCTCTCAGAATATTTCCAATTAGTTGCTGATAGAATTTTAGGTAATACAGTCAGCTTCATAGAATTGGAACATAGATGATTCAAATTATTTATTTAAACAGAACTACATTCAGATTACTGCTTTTATCCTCCTTTTTTTTAATGCATATATCGTTTTGTGGATAATTTAAAAATATTTTTTTCTCTATGAGTTTCAAAATATTTTAACTGGACCGTGCCGTTCAAGCAGTTTTATTGAGGAAAAAGTAATAAAAATATCTTGTGACGGACGCATCATTGTCAAAGATGTATATAAATCAGAATTATACTCTTTGAACATTTCAATGCACTCTCCCTTACAAAGTGAGGGGAACTTTTGTTAGCACAGTACAACTTGGCTTAAGTCGATTTTCAGTGTATTTAATATCTTTTTTTTTGCGTCTCATGGGGGTAATTATATATATATATATATATATAGAGAGAGAGAGAGAGAGAGAGAGACTTGCATATAACTTGATTTTTATTTTACCTAAGTTTATGTAATTGGTTATTTCCCTTTGATACCAACTAAAGCAGAATTGACTGTATTGTCATTTATTTCTGTTTATGTTACTATCTGTAACAAATGCTGCACTTTATTTCAGGCCACTACCTGTACGTGGAGGCCAGTTCACGCACACCTGGCTCTACTAGCAGCGTTTTGACACCCACCATGTCTCTGACCGACTCTCCGACCTACTGTCTGCGCTTCTTCTATCACATGTACGGTTCCACCATGGGAGAACTGCGTGTTCACAGACTTATCAGGTACACTCAACAAACCCATGGTTGATGAAATAAAAAGGGTGTATTTGTTTACGTTTCTGCTTCCATACACAACCTGTAAGAAAATACTGCACACATAACCAACTGGAAGCTTTATACAAGGCATGAAATACTCAAGATTTAATCGTGGGCAAAAGAAAAAGATTTCTATCTCTTATTTCTATGAATGACACACCCACAAAATAGTCCAGATTTGATTTAGGTCAATTCAGAAAGTTTACGCTTTCAATTTACAGGTAAAATTTGGCGAAACTTTTTTCTTGGCGTTTATTTCATGTTTTCAATGTTATTCATCATGCACAGTCTCACTCATTGAAGCAATTACTGGAAATGAGAAATTTTGAAAAACACTGGATGTTATGGAAAACTGGAAAGTTTGTTCTTTTTTTCTTGTGTCTTCCAAATGCAATAAGGCATGATATAATCAGGAATTGAAATCGTCATTTTCAATATCAAAAGGAGTTTTTCAAGAGCTTCGCAGAATTGTAAATATATCTTCCTTAAAAATCTGCAGCTAGATTCATTTTGGGAAAGGACTTAACACCTTAGTACACTGATACACTATAAACGTTTTCCATTATCTCTTGTTTGTCTTCCTATCAGGGGAAGACGACTCTTGTGGAAGCGGTCAGGCGACCAGGGTCAGGCCTGGGTCATGGCTGAGGTTTCTGTGCAAGGTGACAAGAACGACAAGGTCGGTCTAGAATTTGAGGGAGTTATCGGCAGCAGCTACAGGAGTGACATTGCTATTGACGACCTCAGTATCCGTCCTGGTCCCTGCGATAGCCCAGGTGATTTACTGCTTAGGTTTACTACTTGCAATCTTTACCACTCTTCACCTTAGCTGAAGTCAAATGTTGGGCAACCAAGTTAAATCAGATTCAATAAAAAGTTTAAATAACTCAATATTTTAGAATTGTGCCTTACAAAACTCAGTATATCAGAATAGTGCCTTACAAAAGTCAATATATCAGAATTGTGCCTCACAAATCTGTTTTAGAGAGTAACTTTAAGCAGAATACCAAAATCAGAAAGCTGATTTGTCTTGCAACCAGTCAAAAGTCTAAAGTCGAAATTGGAAGGTTATCAGATATTGGTATCACAGAAAAGCTTATTTTCTCTACTTTCAAATGCAACAAATCGAAAAGCTCTACCATGCATCTGTATAAAGTTATGGCTGTTTGAACTCGGCAGGGTTAAGACTTGTGAAATTTCAGTTAAGGGAGAAAATAGCATACCGTTTAAAAATTGAACACATAAATTATAAAACATTAAATTCCAACATGAATTAGGTGTGAAAATTGTTTGGAAAACGGTTTTAATGTCCACATGGAAAATGAAAAAAAAAATTGACTTCTGAACAACCATTGAACTTAAGGGCCTTTACCTCAAAACTAAGTCATTCGACTTACATAAGTCATTCGACTTAAAACTCATTTGGACAGATTGCAAGATATTTTTTTGTTATTGACAAAGAAAAGTTTTAAAATAGAACATGATCTTTAAAGGAAGTTGGATAAGAGACATATTTAAATAAAATTTATAACAATAGAAAGCTTACTAAGAATTTATATTTCTTTCTCTTGTTATAATATTCATATTTTTTTGATAGACATACAAACAAACTTACATTTTAATTCAAAATATCCATAAAGAATAACCTTTTTTCAGATAACTCACTCATATATTATCTAGACAACTGAAATAACAGTAGACAAAGGCAGAAATTCAGTAGCAAAGATTATAATGATCTTGATAGATGATGTATATGCAACGCTTCACTTTTCTTCTTGCTGTTGTCTTGGAAACAGGTGCATGCTCCTTTGAGAGCGGGGATTTTTGTACATGGCGCAATGACGTCAGTGGTGCGGACAAATTTGATTGGGCTGTCACTGTAGGCAACCAGGGCATAATGGATAACACAATTGGAGACTTCACAGGTTGGTGTTTAGCAGAATCAGATTTAAAAAATAACAGATTATGAATGTCAACCATATGACATTTATTGTGTATTTGAACAGGACAAGCATGCGGTGTCTTTAATAAATTGTTGGTTTCTTTTTATACTATTAGATCAATAGTAGATTTTAGCTGGTCATTAATTTCCGCTCCTAAATTGGGGATTGCTATGACCTTAGTATGTTACGACTTTTACCCATCGATTATGATATCATTGTGCAATCAAAATGGCAAGTTTAAAATGATGCGAGGTGGATGAAGAAATGTTTCTTGCAACCAGCCATTATGAGTTGTAAACTAGGAATTTGAATTTGGAAAAAATATAATTTAAAAGGGGGTCAGTGGGTGGGGAAGGAAAAGGGCAAAGAATGAAATGATCCAAATATCTCGTAAAGAAATTGTGAAGCTATTTTCTGCTCAAACAAAAAGCCTTTAGGAGTGTGTTTGTCAATATCAATGGCTTAGAGTGGGACATTTTGACACTCAACATTGATTGCAAGACATTGTTTTTTTAATATTGATTTATTTTGCTTTGCTTGCCTTCTGTTTTGCTCATCACTCTGTCCTTATCTTTGACAGGCCACTATGCAATTCTTTACCCAAGATCCCCACTACGGGCAGGAGATAAGGCAATGCTTGTGTCGGAGGCATTTGTTGGCGGGACAGTAAGTTAAACACCATGATGTGTCTTACTTGTAATGATGCGTCTTACTTGTAACGATGCTCAATCATTAGTGCACTATTAATTTTTTTCTTGTAGATGATATTAAAGACAAGATAAGTACTGTTTGCAATTTTCTCAGCTGGTATAGAAGAGTAAAGTGAAATAACTAAGAAGTTGCAAATTTCTAGACCCCACTAAGCCATGTTACTCATCTGTAAACAGGTGCGTTGCTTCAACTTCCACTACAACATGCAAGGCAGCAGCCCAGGCTCCCTCAGCGTGTATGTGCGACCGACCAACACAATTGCCAACATTCCTGGAGCTGGACCGGCCACCACTCAACTTGTCTGGAGACTCAATGGTCAAGCTGGCCCTGCTGCGGCCTGGTACCCTGCCAGGGTAAAGGTTACTTCCCCTTATGCTTACAATGTAAGTGAAACATTCTCATTTTTTAAGATAAAAGTGTTAATTTTAATTGATCCCAAAATGGAAAATTCTTATGTTGACACCATTGTTTTAAAACTTAAATGTATACAGATGTACATAAAATGCTGTCATTCATTTAATTATTGAATATATGTGTAAGCTTATGACAGTTTAACACAACTTTAATTTGCATATGAAAATATACCATTGAAGAGCATACTACTAAAGACTTAAACACTTGAATTAAGTCATAATTTTTCAATACAAGTATGTAACACAGTTTCCATTTTTATGTGAAAATATGTGGGTTTTTTTCTAATTCTCTGATTAGTTTCTCCTTTAATCAAAGTTGAAATTTTGAAATAAAAGAAACTGGTCAACTTCTGTTTTAAATTTTTTTTGCCCTTGCTTTTAAAAAAAAATTATGTATGAACAAATCTCTATATTTAGGATTCCCTCATAGAATGTTAAAACATCATTTAAGTCCCTCTCACCTGGTGACATTTTTGTGATTCATGAGCTGATCTCCTGAACTGAAAACACTTGATTTTGTATTAGTGTTTCTGACAAACCACTGAAACAAAAAGCAACAAAGATTGGAAGAAAATTGCCATGGCCTAAGCCAACCGCTAAAGCACTCTTAACGGTACAAATTGAATTTTATGTTACAAGATCACATGATTAATAAAATATTGTTTACAAGTTAATAATTATTGTGCCTTCTCTCTGTAAGCTTTTTTTGGGAAGAGTAAGGACCGATTATGTGAAAAAGCAAAGAACCATGGGTAACTCTGTATATTATATGGTATAAAGCTTGATTTGAACCTTTGCATGTTTCTTTTCAGGTCATTCTGGAGGGGTCACTCGGCCAGGACAGCATCAGAGTGGATGACCTGATTTTTACAAGCGGAGATTGTGCAGGTACAAAATCTAACCATTCTAGTTCTTATCGATAAATATCGCAACAAATGCAAATTAGTTAGATTTTGGAAATTCTATTTTGGAGAAACACCTTTGAAAAGTCAATTTATGTCTCTGTTTCTCTATATTTCAAAATACAAAAAGCTCTTGTCTTTCCCTGTAGATTTTGATCTTTCATTTAATTTCTTTTTTATGTGTGGAAGCTCTTAAAAATAATTAGGCCTATGCTGTTTAAAATGTCAACATCTTGTACTGTGACATTTGTCACACCCAACTCATTAACACTAGTTGCAAGACATCAATTTAATTTGACTATAATAGGAATGCTTACAGTTTATATTGACTGGAAGACATGTTTTAGCATCATTTAAAAAAAAAAATTAAAATGATATCTTTGATAACTATCCTACATTAAAAACAAATTGTTCTTCCCCCCCATCCCCCCTGATATGTAGGGTAATTCATCATTCTAGGGTCATGAACCAAAATCTTATCATTTTAAGGCTTAATCAAAGAGAAATTTTTCTTTTAGTTTTTTTCCGCGTTTTTTGCTATATCCGCTAATTACAATAATAAAGCAAAGAGAGCGTATTCGGCTGGAACTTAAAGCCAACCACATTGACTCACACTCAGTGTATGTGTTGGGCACCCAAATTCTAAGCTGTTGGCTCAACCGCACACTGCTCAGCAAGAAGGCCAGGTCAGATCTAGGTGGGGACTCATTCTAGCAGTAGACCTAGAAACTTATCAGGGCTAGCAAAGAGGAAAGGGGTTGGGGGATTAGACATATTAAGTACCTAACTTTAATTTAAGACAAGTTTAATAGTTTCTCAATTTGGAAAATAGATTGGTACTTGAATTTATCTCGGCTACTCAATTCAGCCATATCTTTTATGACTTTTCCACAAATTGATAAATTGGAATTTGGGGAAAAAAATTGAAACTTTTGAAAAAGTTTTCAATCTTTATTAAATTAAAATGAACAAAAATCTAAAACCTTTAAAAAATATTATTATTTCATACAATTTTTAGTGTTAGGAGGTCAAGACTAAATCCTTGTATGTTTATAACTATTCTCATGAAAAAAATTGAGCAAACTGAATTTTCAACTGATTGTTTGCAGGTTCATTTATATAAGGGAATCTTAATCTACACCACAAACCTTAGCTTTTTATTATTAAAGAATTGAAAGTAAAATTTGCTGTTCAATGTTTAAAACCAAAAATAACCAAAACAACCTCAGTTGTGTTTCACTGATATGAAATATTATTTTTTTCTCTTCAGTGTCGCCAAGTGTTGCTGGAAGCAATTTAGTGATGACAACATCTGTCCCTAGGACTACAGTCACACCTGGAACAACTTTACGTATGTGTTATCTC
>BMAT01000653.1:160204-173536 GCA_019649035.1 Elysia marginata
TGTCTATTTTTTTTTTACTTCTTTTGTCTATCTCAAATCAAAAATAGTTTTAATATTTTTTACATAATATTGATAACTTTATGAACTTTTTTTAATGTTTGGAGGCTTAGGAAAATGTCTTTTTCAAAACAGCAGCGCCTTTTTAGATGACTATTTAGACATCCGACTTATTTACTTAAACGCAAGACATAAATGATAATCACAAAATATATTTTAAAGCAAAAGAACTAAAAATGTAGATTGCAAAAGCTTTTATTGCGACTTTGTCTTGATGTCCCCAGCCGAGCTTCACCTTTATCTCATGACGGCTACTAAAAACCGAACGCTGCTACAGATCAGCAACCCTGGTGGTAGAGACAAGACGCTGCAGTGGAAGCTGGTGGAACAGGACATTCATTCTACCGTGCCATTCTCTGTTGTTTTTGATGTCACCAATGACGCCTCGGCGACGGTAGCTGTTGTGATTGATGATGTACAGCTGCTAAATGGGATATGCTCTTTACAGACGTCGCCTGCCCCTCCCACTACCCCCGCTCCACCTGGTAATAAAAATGTTCAAAGCTAAATTTTATATACTATATTTGAGGCTACCAGAGTAAATGAGGCACAAGTTAGAATTTTGACCCAAAAAGTCTTATTACATGTCCTAAATCTGCAATCTGTGCTGGTGAGGAGTTTGAAAAAGAAAGTTCAACTCTAGTTTTTATCTAAACCTCTTTATACCAGGGCAGGGTATAGGCCACGCTCAAGTAAATGTCACCCACTCTGGTCCTGGGTTAGCTTTCCAAACTCACTCCTTTTCCCATCTATGTCATTTCCCTCTCACACATCTCATCTATGTCTCTCTGGGCTTACTCTACTCCTTCCCCTATCCCCCTGTAGTGCCTGTCTGGACATGTTGTATGGTTTTCTCATTGTGTGTCCAATCCAACGCTGCCTTCGCATTCCGAAATCTTCCTCCTCTGGTTTCTACCCTGTTCGTCTCCAAACCTCCCCATTCCCCACCTTGCCATGCCATCTTACTGTCAAAATACTCTGCGTACATCTGTTAATAAAAATCTGCTTTTTCTTTTTTGCCCCAGGTGTGGCTTTCTAAGTTTAAACCTCAATCATGAATTATATTGTTTCAAATAATTTGTGAAATAATAGCAATTGAATTTCTTACAATTATGTACACATAGAGCAAGCCTACCTGACAAAACTGGAACTGTAGAAACAAAAGACTATATTTTTATAGGCAGTTCGATGGAAAAAAAAAAAACCTTATAGGGGCACTTGTAGTCAGTCAAAATGTTCACATCTGATTCATGTTGAAATTTCATGTCATATGTGCTTAATTTTAATTGGTATGTTTGCCAAGGCCTCTATACCTGTTTAGTTGTCTTAACTTTAAATGTAATTTTCTCCTCTTTCTGAATTTTCACTAGTCCTAACCATGCTGACTCCAAACGGCTAAAACTTCTTACAGAAGCATGATAGAGCTTTTCTGTTGGTTGTATTTGGAAGTAGAGAAAACAAGCTTTTCTGTTATAACAATATCTTAGTGCCTTCCCATTCCGAGTTAAGACTCATTTTGACTGGTCGCCTCACAAATTTACTTTTACTTGTCCGAGACCACAAAACTGGAAAAATCTTCATGATGTAATAAGCTGTGTGGCAGAGCAACTCGTAAAATCCCCAATATTTTTTTTTATTTCCAGCTATTCTTCCACCGCTATCCTGTGACTTTGAAATTTCTGGCAACCAGCTGTGTAGCTACACCCAGGATAAAAACGACGACTTTGACTGGTCTTTCTGGCAGGGCCCAACAGCCAGTGCAGGCACTGGCCCAAGATTTGACCACACAATGGGCAATACTAAAGGTATGGGGTGTAGAGATTTTCTTTGTTGCCATTTTCCCCCTTGTTCTTTCCTCATTGTGCTGATTTTTTACTAGTAATTTACCTGTTAATTCATATTGTAAGTTCAACATATCTTTTTGCAGATATTGGTGTTCCTTATATTTCTAGAAATGCCAATTGTATAGGTCTAAGCCTAGTTCTAGCTCCAAGACTTAAGTGGATCTTTCCAACCAAATTGGCCCCATCATGTAACTCAAGCTAAAATGTGTCGACCCCAAATTTGGTTGCGTTTGTCAAATTTTGTGAAGCATTTACTCACATGACCTAGTTATACTCTGCTGATGCAACCGTCACCTTCTGTTTCCAAGCATTGTGATACATGCTAATTGCTCAATCATGGCCTATTATCAGTACCACAATGGATTTTGGTATAACTACAGTATTTTTAAGCAGTGCTAGTCAAGATATTCCACTTACTTCCATGACTAGTGAAAAGGAATTAATACTTTCATGAACTTAGGCGATTCAGTCAAACGCTAGTTAAAAACAAACTTTTAAGTATTGTTTTTTTTTAAATTCATGCATTGTGATTCATTTGTGGACGTTTAAATGTTTAAGCTGGTTTTCTATTGAAAACTTATGTGAACCGTCTTTGTGTCATTTGGTCGAAATGTTTTTTGCATTTATATTGCTTCCTTATATTTCTTTACATTTTTACATGCATTTTTTGGTGACCTCTGTCATTATTTTTTTGCAATTTTTTTTTAGTCTAAATTTCCAAATTCTCTAGGGTGGGCATAAATTCCTTCATAGGTAATTTAGTTGAATGTCTCCCATTTACCCCAGCAAGGGACTAGAATGTCTATAAGTTTTAAAATTTGATTTTCTACCCATGTTTCAGGTCACTACATTCATATTGACGCCTCTAACAAAGCTGCCAATGCAGTCGCACGTCTCTACAGCCCCAAAGCCCAGAACCAGGGTTCACGGTGCCTCAGCTTCTGGTATCACATGCATGGCGCAGACGTCAATGCTCTCAATGTCTACCTGGTCATTTCCGACACAGGAAGTGGAGTGGGAGCTATAACAAATTCACCAATTTGGACGAAAAAGGGAGAGCAGGGAACTTCCTGGATGAATGCCCTAGTGGAGATTGGTCCACATGGCAATAAATATGTCCAGGTAATTTCCCATATGAATGGAGCACTTGTGTAAGCTCCAATGGACAGAGAATAATATTCATCAAAAAATCATTCTGTCATTCAAGTGTTACCTTTCTTGTTTTATAGACTGATCAAAAAGCAATAGCGTGTTCTGAGGATGGGTTTTATCAATTGTTGATTAATTTCTTGAGATTTACAGAAATATAAGGGAAGGCATAGGACACTATGAGCCTGCTTTTTGCTGTAAAAGTAAAGCTCAGAAACTTAAGGTTACATATGTAGAGGGTGTGTGAAGGAGGAAGAGGGTAAACCTTGTTGCATGTGCACCTGTGAGGATATATGAGACTTATATCTTAAACTTAAGCTGCACCAGTGAAGTAATTTTAAGCACATTCAGTGCTTTAGGCTGAAGCTTTGTTATGTAATTAAACTGATTTTTCAATGGTACTACAGAGTATTCAAAGGATTGTTACGAAACCTAAACAAAAGTTTTTATTCTCTGAACTGTTATCAGATTATGTTTGAGGGTGTCGCTGGAACGTCCTACATTGGAGACATAGCTCTAGATGACATTAAAGTCTACGATGGAAAATGCCCAGCCTCAGGTAACTGTAGAAAAAAGACAAGTTCTCTGATCTAACTAATACTCAGCAGTCTACCGTTACTGTTTTAAGTCTGAAATCTATGTCTCAACAGGGTGTAAAATTTTCAGCATTTGGGCTTAATTCAGCCTAAACTTTCATAGAAAATATAATTAAAGTACCACCGTAAGCCCTTATTTTAGTCCTGTATTTTCAAAACATGCTCCTGGACCCTTCTAAAGGGGGCTCCTGCTCTCGCTTTCACACTTCCTGGGTGATGGCTATTCCCAGCCCCGCTTAAGTTATGTAAAATAAGATATTTCAATTTCATTGATCCATGAGGGAAGTTAGTGTGGGATATACCAATACATGGGTCATTTGTCTGATATAGACAAAGATTTGATAAATGGGGACAAAATAAATATGTAACAAAATGAATGAGTGAACAGTACATCAGTACATTTTTTCTCTACATTCTGTCTCTCTTTCTATCTCCTTCTCTTTATTGTTACTTTATAGTGTTATAATAAAGATTTTAGAATAAGTTGTCTCTAAAAATGGAATATAAAATCCTCGCTTCTTACATTGGATAACTGAGAGTATTTTTAAGCTTTTTAGGTATTCTAAGTCACAAAACAAGTAAGCCTACCTCAAATTGAATCTTGCTACTGTTTTGCATTGAACTCTCCATTGATATATTTGCTGCTCTTAAGTGTAACTTTTCCTGACTGTTTAGATACCTGTGACTTTGAAGATGACGGCGTTTGTGGGTACACCCAGGATATCTACGATGATTTTGACTGGCTTCGAGCCACTGGCAGCACAAACAGTTCCTACACAGGGCCAACCAGCGACCACACTTATGGCACTATGTCAGGTGGGAATCTTTAGAATATCACGGTCTCGCTGACTTAATTTTGCTTATCATTACCTTTGAATTTCATTTCACGTGCAATGATATAGTGTTGGTCTTTCTTACTTTTATCAAATTGAAGAGTAAGAAGAATAAAATAAGCCGAGAAAGAAATTTTTTGCAAAGATGAAATTTGAACATTTTTTTCTAGGAAGCTTTTCAGTTCTATTACGAAATAAAATTTTGTTCAAATTTTATAAAACTTTATTTCCAAACTTGTCAATAAATGGGCAACTGGGTATTTTGTTTTTCCAAAACTTATCCCTCATGTTCTAGTAGTCTTAGAGTTGTCTTAATAAATTTATTTCTTTTGTTGGTATTTGTAACCTGGGTTTCATACACATTTATGTTATATAAACAATTACCGTAAATTATTTGTATACTCTCTATCGTTTCAGGTCATTATATGTACATTGAAACATCAAACCCACGGAAACCGGGAGACATAGCTCGCATGCTGAGCCAACGCTACCCTCCGACCAACGGCCGCTGCCTGAAATTCTGGTACCACATGTATGGACGGTCTGTCGGAGGTCTTGCTGTCTTTATCCGCAATGAGCAGGGAAAAGAGGTCATATTGGACACCAAGGCAGGCAACTTTGGAAACCGGTGGCTCCTCACAGAGGTTGAAGTTTCCTCCCTTTCATCCTTCCAGGTGAATGAGAAAATAATTATTGTTGTTTCTTTCCAAGTCAGGCCTGTCTGGTTTTTCATGTTTGCTATGAGTCTAGATATATTTATTCTTTTATTATTTTTTCTCGTTTCTAAGATGTGAGCTCTTAGTCTTGCAATCAGTGCCAATGAAACTGATGTTGGTAATTTAAACAGATTTCAAAAGGTAGATTCATTCCTTTGTTTCTCTTCATTTTAAACCAAAAGATCACATGTCCTTTAACAAAATTTTGATATTTTTATGCAATTTTTAAGGTGTTCAAACTCAAAAAATGTGTGTTTCTAAGTATCAAATGCCTCATAATCTGAAATTTGCTTTAATTCAATTCAATTTTTACATTTGGAAGCTCTGAAAAATGTGCTGTTCAAAATATCAAATACCTTGTAATGTGACATTTTTTTACATCTGACTTATTCGTACCTCTTCCAAGAAATATTTCTGAGTGTCTCCATGTCAGATAACAGTGCTTGAGCTTTCCAATAACTTTCTCTACTGTCTCTCACCAACAGCTTGTGTTTGAAGGTACAGTGGGCAACAGCTACACAGGGGATATTGCTGTCGATGACATACAGGTAAATACTAGGAGAATTCTTACAGTCTTAAACAACCGGATATTTATGTAAACAATCTTGCGCACTTTAGAATTTATATGTTTTTTTGTTGTTTTTTTTTAATTCCTTTACTCATTATCCTCCACTCATTAAACTCTTATATTGCAATTGAAGGAGAGAAAAATTAATAAAATTTGGCAGCTGCCAGTTACCAATGGCATTTTATTAGTTATGCACTTTGTGAAACAATTATGGTTGATATCTGTGATGCTATATCATATCTGTTTACCATAGGCGATTTTGGATTCCATAAAAAAATTTTATCTTGGCAATCACAAATAATGATCTGTGTATTCTTTTATTTTCCCTTCTGAACACCAAGATTCTTCCTTTAAACTCAGGGTTTCATAATCTCATTGCCAACCCCCCCCCCCTTTCTCTATGAACTTTCCTCACACAGTTCTCAGACACAGCTTGCCGATCTACATATGGCTGTGACTTTGAGCAAGACTTCTGCTCCTGGACTCAGAATGCCACAGATAACCTTGACTGGCAAATTGGCGCTGGCCAAACACCTTCTGGCAACACTGGACCCTCTAAAGACCACACTCTCAACTCACCCACAGGTCTGTGTATATATTTAACCTACTCTGAGGTTCCATTGCATACCTGAGTATAAATGAGTAAAGTGAAATTGATTTTAAAAAATTCAATTGAAAGATTTGCCGTAGCTTTGGGTTTTTTACAAAAAGTTTGAATTTATGATCAACTGATTGTCTCTTCCCATCCTCTAAGCCAGAGCCCACATTTCACTCACCTTTATACCTACAGTTAACCAGGATCACTCTTTTCATTCTTTTGACTTTTAAAAAAAATTGTCATGTTTATGCTGATATCATAGGTGTTAGTGAAAAATTTTTTTGTCGTAACCAATTTTCATAATACTGAGAAAAAATTGTTTTTTTTTTTCTTCTTTGTCTTTGTATTTTTTGTGGTTTTGGCTCTTACACCTACAATAAAAACGTTTGTTAGAAAATAGCATCTCTAACTGAAAGATAGTATGGAAATTAGTTGTTTTTGACGTAAAATCTAAAAATCTGAAAAGATGGATATAACGTATTTTGTCATGAAACCCTTCAATTTTCACTCTTGTTCTACTTCCTGCTACCTGGATCAGGTCAGTACATGTTTCTGGAGGCAAGCAACCCGAGTAAACCAGGAGACGTTGCCATCCTCGACTCGCAGATGATTCCCGTCATCTACGACAACAGTGTGTTCTGCGTGTCTCTCTGGTACTTTATGTATGGCAAGGACATTGGCTGGCTCAACATAACCACACAGGTAGGAGAGCTTAACCCAGACAGATTGATTGGGATTAGATTATTGGAAGTTGTTTGATCAGTAAAAAGTTCTTTACTTTAATAAGAAGTTCTTTTTTACTCCTGCCAAAGAATTTTTTTTAAAAACTTAAGGCTTTAAAGCAATTTTTCAAATATTTTTTAGGACTGCAATTTTTTTGTAGTTTGGTAAACGACAGATTCGGCTGAATATTATGGGTGATTTTGTTAGTATCTGTGTAGGTAACAGGTTTGAAGTTTTCCTCATGTTTGGCCTTGTTTCTAAATCATCCCAGACCATCGACCAGGGTAGCCCGACCACAATATTCCATCTCTACGGTGGTCAAGGACAAACATGGAAGCAAGCAGAAATCAACGTCCCCAGACCCTCCAATACCTTCCAGGTAGGATGGACACTGCATTTAGTGCTAATATCATGGTCTAATTTGTAAGAATAAAATTGTTTCAAATATTGTATTTGACTTAACTTGATTTTAAGGACTTTCAAATGATCCTCGTGCAAAGTTTCTGCTTTGATCTTACATGCCTTGCAGCTTGTGCAGTAATTTGGATGTTGTATTTTTTAAGCTACAAAGTGTTCCTATTTTGAACAATGCAGTTTTTCTATTTCCTAAAATAAAAAAAATTCCATTACATTTTCAGCATTTACATTGAAAGATATTTAAACAAATTATGCAGGAAAAAAGAAACATAGAATAATGTGTTTTCTCAAATTGGAATTTCTAACATTTGACTGATCAAAACTGTAAGGTCATGCTAAAAAGACATAAATATAAGGATTAGAATGGCAAAGAAGAAAATCTTAAAATAGGACTATATGTGGACAGACCACCGCTCACCATGGTATTATGTTATTGGGACTTTATTGGCGAAGGTGCAACAAAGTACTTATACAAATATATAATAAATCCTACAAGAGACTGCCTATTTCATAAAGCCTTACCTATTTTTTCAATGTCTGTGGGTTTTTTTTTTAATTGCTGGTTCGCTGTGTTTTTTCATGAGTTTGAACATTTTTTTTACCCCTCCAGGTTTCGGTGATTGGCTCAGTTGGAACCGGCTATGCAAGTGATGTGGCTGTTGATGATCTTAGGATTAGCTTCAAGTCTTGCTCAGAAGGTTCTGTAACATAAAGTGCTTCATACGAGAACATAGACATATATAAACTTCTTATCTTGATACTAAATATATCTATTCTTTACCTTTCCATTTATTATTTTTATAATTATTATAGTTATCTTTATTATTATTATTGTTATTATCATTATTGTTATTATTTATATTATGATATTTATTATTATTGTATTATTATTTTGCTTCCTTTCAAAAATTGCATTTTCCCTCCATTTTATTTACATTGTATATTGTTATGTCCTTTGCAATGGTAAGTTGAAGCAAAAATAAACGCTGAAATTTAGCCTTGCTAAAGAGTGCTTTGAAAAATATGTTGTTGGCATTGTTCTTTCCTTCTTATTTTGGCAGACAAAGCTCAAACTGGCAACTTCAGCTGTAATGATGCAGCAAACAAAACAATCCCATACTCCAAAGTTTGTGACTTCAAGCCAGACTGCGGCAACAAAGCAGACGAAGCTTCTTGTGGTAAAGATGATGAGAATCTGCCTCAAATCTTTGCCGATATTTGATAATTAAAAAAGAGACATTTTCAGTATAAATTTTGCAACCAATCCGAATAAGACAGTTTGTTAAAAATTTTCCTCTTAAAGATTATTTCCTCTTTCTCCCCATCAAACAGAAATCAGTTCTGATACCGTTTCCCCAATTTTTTATAATTCCATGTAATTGTAATGTTTGGAAGCTTAGAAAAATGCAATCTTCAAAAGAGCAATGCACTTTTATGTGAAAATTTCAATCTACAGTTCATTTGTACTGCAAGACATAAATTTTACATAAATATCTATTAACTTTTTTTAAATGGAGTGATAAGATGCTCATTAGATTTATACTTTGACATACTATGTTGCTTTTAGTTTTTGTATTGTTTTGTCTATAAGTTTATAGTTAGTAAATATATGAAGGATTACCACTCCATAAAAATGCAAGATTATTTCCTGCAAGATATATTTTATTCAGTGATTTTTTTTTCCTAAGATTGAAAGTCTTTTAACTTTTTAATTGAAGATTTTGTTTGAAACTCTTAAAACTTACCAAACGCCAATTGCATTTTCAGGTGATTGTACCTTCCAGTACGATTATTGCCACTACATTGACATCAGCAACGGTGATACCAGATGGCGTCGAGGACGCAAGACCAGTCCAAGCCCGACAGGATCACCGGCAGGCACCGTCCAGTATGACCACAATGGAGATGCCTCTGGTTACTATTTGTTTGCCGAACCGACATTTGGCACAATCTCTAACCTGGCTGAGCTTATAACAGATTTCAGCTTTGGGCCGTCACCAGCGACATGTCAGATACAGTTTTACTACATCATGGTTGGCTCAGGTGAGGACATGATTTATGTAACAGTACACAAGACTCATAGTAAGTCTTACAACCAGTCCAAGGCGTTATTATTATTATGAACAGGTCAATTTTATGAGCTTCAAAACATTTAAAATTGATGAAATTTTTTTTTTTATGGAATGAAATAAAAACTTCTGCTGGTTTTCAATGTTGAGAAAAAGAGGACAAAATTGACACTCTAAAATGCATTTTCTCAAATTACAATTCACGATATTGAGCTCAGTTATAGTGGTTGCAAGACATATGAGTACAATAACTCAAGTACGGTATTAGCAATTTGTACTAAAGCTGGGTACAACTTTGTTCACTTTGAAAAAGAACCTTTTTTAAACTCTCAAATTTTCTCCCAAGCCTAAGTAATCTCTATAACTAAGAAAGTAACCTTTAAATGATATATTTTAAGATGATATTTTATGTCCATGTGGTATGAGGTTATTTACTGTCTAGCCATTACATTCTGTTTATAGATAAGAAAAGAGCAGATTTACAACTAGTTTCTCTCTAACAAAAAAAAAATCTAGATAACATGAAAACTTTTTGTCTTAACTGTGCCTTCATTTTTAACAAAATAATCTATACAATTAAGATTTTAGCAAGGTTAGTGGAATATTTCTGGATTCAAAGACCATGCTTTCTGAAAACAGAATGGCACTACCCACAGCCTCTTCAATGCAACCTTCAATTTTTAAACATTTACGCGGCAGAATATTTTACTCAAGACATTTTAATTTAGCTGCTTTCTACTCTCTCTCTCTCTCAATAGGTGTGGGAACTCTGAAAGCAGTGCTGAGAGAGTCAAATGAGGACACAATTCTCTGGGAGAAAATTGACCAGCAAGGAAGCAATTGGAACAAAGTTGTGGTAGACATAGGCCGGGTGGCAGTGCCCTTTAAGGTGATCAGACTTAGGTTGTCCAGCATGGAATAAATTGATAGATCACCCTATGTTGGAAAAAGTTAATTGAAACAATTTTAACATAATTATGGGTTTTTTGAAACTGCTCATTAATAAATGAATATAACAAGTATGACACACAGTACAGTATTTATGTGGCATCAGTATCACTATGCTCATAGAAATAGGCCTTTTTATACATTACCAACACAAACACAACTGAATGCCGTCAAATAAACAAGCATGGATAGAGAATCTAAATACTCATCAATGATCAAGGACTTTTGATATCGAAGCTTAACAATCTGGTTTTGCAATCTAGTAGATATTTACTTTTTTCTAAGCCCTTTCAGCTTTTTGAATTGTTATAAATGTTATGCTCTTAATTTTTTTTTAAATTATAGGCCTATGTGAGGTTAAGTCAAGCTGTTTATGCTTTTCTCTATCAGACCAAATTGGCAAAGGTCTAAAAATGGAACTGACAGATAACAAGTATTTTAGAGTAAACTAATAAGTAGGATTTTGCTGTGCATGAATCAGTAACCTTTCCATAGAGTTTCTGCAAATTGGCTTGTACACTATTATACCTGAACCTATTCTAATTAAAGTCAGCTTGTTGAACCACAGAGTTAGAAACAAAGTTTTAGGAGCTACAGTTAAAAAGGGTAAGGAGACGGTTGACCGTAATCGGAAAAGGATTTTCTCATAGTGATCAATTTTTATATCTTTCAGATTGTGTTCCAAGCCACCAGGTCTGCGACAGTGGCAGGGGATTTGGCAATAGATGACATCACTTTCATCAACTGTGACTTCCCAGGTAGATAAAATTATCTAGAAATATAGCACATAGTAAAAGCAAATTTGAAGTAAACGATTACCCATTTTAACCTTTTCCTCATTTTTTTGTCAGAGGGAACTAGATTTTGATTGACAAAATTTATGAAAAAGGTCTTTTTTCAAATCCATCAAATGTTAGCCCTGTAGTAAGAAAAAAATCCTAATTAATTCTTTTTATTTGAATATATATGTTTGAATAAGTCTTATTTACTTTTACAATCTTAGTTTATTTATTCATATATTTATATTTTTAATGCTTGTAATTTTAAATCTTTCAACATGTTTGATTTTATTCAGAAATCCAAGGCAAAGAGCCAACTCAAAACTCGGAAGTCTTACCATGGTGACTAGGGAAATTCATTCCATTTCTCCGTTGCTTCTAAACTTAGCTTGGCCTGCCAGCTTCATGATTTTTTTATTTCATACTCTGCATGTATAAAGCAAACAAAAAGAAGCCTTGTAATTGCTCAGGATAATTCAAAATAGTTTTGTAATGCATTTTGCAATTCTTTGCTTTTTCCTTTTTTATAGCTTTGCATTTTATTTAAGATTTACTTTCAAGCTATGAATTTATGTATGTGTATTTCTTCATTCTCAAAAAAATTTAATTCTGACATTACCGAAAACTATGCATGCTTGTATTTTGATTTACTCTTTATATATCTTCATTCTGCTTATGAAGTAGTTGCTAGAGCTTGGGTTCTTGCTTTTCTGTGGCTTGGATTTCTTTTCTTTTCTTTCTTGTTTGAGATAGGTTGAAGGTTAAACGGTTTCCCACTTTTGTCCATGTGTGTTCTATAGCATGAGAACTTTGTTTTGGCCTAGTTAAAGAAGTTTTAAAATAACTGGATTGCTTTACACATCTCAAATTTCCTCCCTCCTTCCTCCCTCTCTCAACGCTGCATGGCAGGATAAGTTGAAAGCATTGTAACATAACATTTTATACCATCAGGTGATTCTTAAGTGTAAACTTAAAATATTTTTTATTTCAACTTTCTGGGACAATGTTTTATTATTGCATTTTTATAATCACTATTTTCAAATCTCTCCCAGCAATTTTTTTCATGCAATAAATTTGAAAAATGAAACAAAATGATAACTTCCTAATTGCATGTTATCATATTGCACTAGCAGTAAGATATTATGATGAGAATCTTGGACGCCCTAGGAATAACTAGTATTTTTTATAAACTAATTATTTAATTATATGAATGAATTTCTGACCTTTGCTTTACCTTCCAGCAGCTGGTGTTACTCTTTTATTTGCTGCATTATTCTTTTTATGCATGTTTCTTTGGGGGGGGTTATAATGGTAATTGGTGATTTCTTTTTTTTTAAATTGATTGAACTCTATCAAAACAAAAATTTGGTACATTACTAAGTTGCCATTTCTCTCTCTGAAATTCTGGAAAAGCTTAGATGAACATTAAAGATTTACAAATTAGTAATTTAAAAAAAAGGTATATAAGATTACTCAGCTTTGCTTCATGTACCAAATTTTTATTTGTTTTTCAAAAGTTCAATTTAGAATCTCTGAATGCAAACAATTGTAAGCTAAGTAGGTCTTAGACAGCTGCCAGTCTGAGGCACAATGGTTATATGTGAAAAAAGCTTTATTCTACTTGATCACTGCATTTGTGGTTGGTATAATCTCTACACCTGGCATTATTTTTATCTACAAAAGATATATTTCTACTGCTTCTAAAGATCACCAACATCATGTCCTGAAAGGTCATGAAAAAAAAGAAGCACAAAAAAACTGCACAAGCGACATGATAATTTTTTTTTATTTATAACAAGACACTATTGCCCACATTGCCTTTTTTTACTTTAAAAAAAATTATGAAATTGACACTTCTGTTTTGTAGTTGCCCAGCAAAGCTGCCCAGCAGGACAATTCCGCTGCACCAACAATGCCTGTGTACCCAGCTACCGCCAGTGTGACTTCTCTGATGATTGCGGTGACGGCAGCGATGAGGCTAACTGTGGTTGGTTCATTGTTTGTGTCTTTCCCTCTCCCCTGTCATTCTTTTACC